>PVKS010017354.1:0-29546 GCA_004027875.1 Aplodontia rufa
TATAATCATATATGCATGACTAAAATGAGTCTATAAAATATTTTTATCAATATATATGTATACATATATGCACATGTATAGAAAGGCCTTGGAAGAAAGAAGCAGTGAGGTAGGAAATTAACTCAGGCCTTCTTTCCAACATACTCTTATCTTCTCTGAGAAGTGGCTTTGTGGTTTGGGTGGAATTGACTCTATTCTCAGGCTAATTAGCATAACATCATTCCCTTTGGACATGATTGGCTAAAAAGGTTAAACAGGCAATCTAAGTTACACTATTCAGAGTGAAGCTCAGAACTTTTTCTTTTCTTTTTTTAAAGAGAGAGGGACAGTGAGAGAGAGAAAGAGAGAATCAATTTTATTTAGTTTTTCACATGGCCTTCATTGCTCTGAGACTCCGTTGTGCACGTGGTGCTGGGGTTTGAACTCGTGTACCTGCGCATGCCAGGGAAGCACCGTAACCACTGAGCCACTGCTCCAGCACCCTCCCCTTTTTTTTAATAGTTAGAAAAAGAGAAGCTCTCTCAAGCTCTGCTTTAAACAGGGTTTTTGCTGTTGTGACCAAAAGACTCGACAAGATTTGAGAAGGAGATTGTTTTGGGGATCTTGGTTTCAGAGTTGGCCAACTTCGTTCTTTGTGGCCTTAGTGAGGCAGAACATCATGGCGGAAGGGTGTGGCAGGGGAATGGCAGCTGAGAACGAGAACACAGCACCAGGAAGCTGAGAGAGGACTCTGCTCAACCAGGATAGCATATAAACCCCAAAGGCTCACCCCAGAGACCCAGCCGCACCCTACCTGCCTACAGTCTCCACCCAGCTCATCCCTATCAGGGTATTAATGCACCGATTAGATGGAGATTTCTATAACTCAACCATTTCACCTCTTAGCTCTCTTGCAGTTTCTAACACATGCGCTTTCAGGGGACACCTCACACCTGAACCACAACAGGCTCTGATAAGACTCATGCAGGTATGAAGCCAGCACACCTGCTTCAACTATTTGGTCACCATGAGGGTAAAGTCAGGAGGGCAAAGTTACAGGATGACAGAAATTGAAGAAGAATCCTGATTGAGGACCACGCATGAAACCTAATGGCTCTAGACTTCTTTTTGTTATATAAACTCATAAATTCTCTCCATATCTAATGCTGTTTGTTTAGATAACTTGCACCAGAAAACATCTTTATTTATTCAAAGAAAAATTTGACATGCACCCCTCTGTAACTAAGTCAAATGTAGGCAGGGCCAAGAGCACCTTCAAGTTGTAAGGGTGTTGGGGAAGAGGTCAGGCAACCCAGCCACGGATGCAATGCTACTTCTTTGCAGGAGGAATAAGTTCTGAGGTTTGATGGCACTCTAGGGTGGATATAAGCAACCGTAATGCATTCTATATCTCAAAATAGGAGAGGAATTTGTACCAGCCTTAAAAGTTTAAAGGGAGGGATATGCTAATTACCCAGGATTGATCACTATCCAACGTAAACATGAATCAACACATCACATTGTCCTTCTTAAATATGTACAAATATTATGTCAATCAAATAAGTAAAAAATTAATTGAAAGAAGATGGAAGATGATTTCACCAGAGCTGAAGGGTGACCAAGGCAAATAGATAAGCTAACATTCTGGGTTTTTTTGAAACAATGCATTTGCAAAACTTCCCCATTAGGAGTTTTCCAATAAAACAATGAGCTGAGCACCCTGAGAATTTAATTTGAATTGAGATGCACCTGTTCTCACAAGCAGGCTCTGCCAACTGAGGCTCTGGTCTGGTTTCCAGCCAAGAGCAGATATTGTGCAAACACACTTGCCATCATCAAAAAGGTTCCTGCATATACGAGCTTCATCCAACATCCTTTTTTCTCCAGGCTCCTGCTCCTTGAGATTGGAGCTGATTTAAGCCAGGAGACTGTAAAACATAGCTTGCTCTGAAGCCCCAAGGGAACTCAGCGAAGAGACCACTGGCAGCTGATTAGGTTGGAAATGCAGCCGTATCAAACACGCCTATTGACAACCCAACTTGAAAGCCAAGAGCTCCCCTTGCCTATTAGGCTGCCCCAGTCAGCCTCATTGCCCAGCACACCTAATGAGGAAAAAGACTCAGGAAGAGTTCACGGAAGGATAGCACCTCCCTCTCAACTGGCAACCGAAGTCGCTGTTGCATAAAACACCACTTGATTTACCTACAGGAGGAAGAAGCGGGTGTTTAAACAGCTGCAGGATCCAGGGAAGGAAACAGCCTTAACCAGGCTCTCCTTCAGAAACCCGGGCTTATTAGACTAAAGACCAAGCAGGATCTAGGATAGAAAGTACAACCCTCTTTTCCAGCATTTTACATTAAAAAAAAAAAGTGAGTTCGATTCCTGATTTTCTTACCTCTATTTGGCTGCAGGTGGTTATCGAACTTCAACAGGCAGAACGATCTTTCCCAGCAGCTAAGACACAAAACAGGGAATACATCAGGAGCTCCACTTACAAGGTTTGCCTGGAAATAGTATTATAGGCATGTGCCTATTTTATAGATTAGGAGACTACAGCTACGGACTAACACAGTTTATCAAAAACCATCCAGCTAATACATGATGCAGTTGAAATTCAACTGGAGCTCATTTGCTAGAATCTTCTTTTTTTTCTATAGCACTGATGAAGAGATCCCACCCAAAGCCCCACCCAATCAATCAGAATATCTTGAAGTGGACCCTGGGCACTGACATATTTTTAAACATTCCCCCAGGTGGGCTTAAGCAGCTGCTGCTGGGGACAGTGAAATGAAAACGAGGCATTGTGGAGATTCTCAGACTTTACTGTGCATACACATCACTGGGAAAGCCACTGGGAAAGCGTGTGAAACTGCATTTCCTGACTCAGAAGGTCAGGGGTGGGGCCTGAGAGGCCGCATTTCTGCGAAGTTCCCAGGGGATGCTGATGCTGTTAGTTGGGGGCTGCACTTTTAGAAGCAAGCCTCGGTGGGAGTGTTTCTCAAACTTTGGTAAATGCAAGAATCAGACAGAGAATACCCCCAGTTTGTTAAAGTAGACTAGGACCCAGGCTTCTGGTCCATGGGAAGGTCCCCAGATCCACCGCTCCACCGTTTAGCACATTAGTTCTCAAACTTGGCTGCATATTGGAATTGTCTGGAATTTTAAAAAGCCCAAGTCCTACCCCCACGAGGTTGTGACTTAATTGAACCAGAGACCAGGTGCTGGGAGCTGTGAAAGCTCCCCAGGAGATCTAGCACTCAGCTAAGTCTATGAATTACCGACAAATGCAGCTTTCACAAACTTGCCCAACAAGAAGAACAGGTTCCTTTGCCATTACCCAGACTTGGTGAATTCTAATCAATGAGAGAGTAACCCAAAGATCTGCAGTTTTTACAAGCACTACAGTTTATTTTTTTATTTAAAAACCAGGATTTAAAAATAAAAACACCGACTGTGGAATGAAATGTACAAGGAAAACGTTTCCACTCTTCTTTGGGTCCAGAATGGAAATTATCAGTCTCGTTGAATATTGGAAATGTGGATTCCATCTTCTGAAACTGGAAAGATGGACCTGATTAGGGTTTGGATACTGTTCCTAATTAGAGTTGTTGTGGGTCTCAGGATTCTTAGATCCTGCCTTCATTTATAAAGTAATGGATTGATATTGATAGTCTCTCAAAGGTTAAAACATGGTTCCCAGGCTATGCCTGGGAAATGGGGAAACCTTTAGGAGGCAGGAGGCAGGAGGCAGGGTCTCCTCTTTAGGGAATGCTTTTTTTTTTTTAAGAGAGAGGGAGACAGAGAGAGAGAGAGAGAGAGAGAGAGAGAAAGTAGAGAATCAACTTTATTTTGTTTTTTTTAGTTTTTTTTTTTCATTGCTCCGAGACTTTGTTGCATGCATGGTGCTGGGGTTGAGAACTCACGTACTCATGCATGCCAGGCAAACACCCAGGACCACTGAGCCCCCTCCAGCCCCTAGGGAATGTTCTTGAAGAGGATCCTGAGAACCTACCTCCTGGCTGTCTCAGTTGGTCTCCTGACTGATGTCATGAGTTGTTTGCTCCAGCGCGAGCCGCTGCAGTGGTGTGCCAAGTTTGCCAGAGACCTTGGATTGGAAGCTCCGGAACCATGAGCCCAAATAAACCTTTCTTCTGTTTTTATGTTAATTGCCTCAGGTATTTTGTTAGAGCAATCCAAAGCAAAGACAAAGGTAATGGCCTTATTAAACCCTAAGGACTTTTCTGTAAATTGCTGCAGGAAGATAAGGGAAATGGACTTCTGTTGTTTGCATCTCTAGGAGCTATTTTACCTTTTTCCAGCAGCAGCCTTTGGTTTTATTTGAGGATATTTTTCCGCTCCTATTCTCTGACTTCGATTCAGGAATTGGCATATACCCTAGAGGTAAGCCAATAAGCACATTCCACATCACTTGTTCAAGGGTGGGCATGCACGTGGGCTTGTGACGCAAGCAGAATGAGAAAGCACACACAACAAGAAACAAAGCCCGCAGCTGCTGGGAGCCAGGCAAATCCCCGTCAGCACTGAACCTGTTAGGGCAGGAAGAACAGCCATTGTACTCCTCTTGCCCTTCGAGGAAGAACCTGGATCATTGAGCCGGACAATGCAATAAACACTATAGTGAAGCTGAAAGATGAAGAGAAACCAAACTCCAGTTTCATTAGTTGTATTGCTTAGCACCTGGATTCAGCCAAGCCTGAAGATGTTGCCCATTGATTTTCTATTATGTGAACCAGCTTGGATTTGTTACAAGCCCTATTTGTGTATTTGAGTATCTTCTCACTTAGAATTAAGTATGTTTTCTCCAACATCACCTTTTAAAGATGTGCATGAAACAATACAGGGACACCCCCATAAGAATACAGAAACTGATCTAAAACTTGACCGAGTATACATAAAACTGGAACATTAGCGGAAAAACTCACCCGCTTTGAGCATTTCCCACCATACAACAAAGCTTTGGGAGGATGATACGTGTGTGGTTTGCAGTGGAAGTTGTCTGACAAAAATGACAAGAAACGATTTCCTTTTTCCATCGTGAAAATACTTGAGAAGTTCTGAACGGTCTCCCTGGAGCTCTTGATCTAGAATCATCAGCAAACCATGTACTGATCAGTTAGGGCTATGAATTTCTGGTAATTTTGCAAGACTCGTCATTATTTCTAAAATAATGAAACTAGCATGTGGCGTTCCATTAGTTCTTAATAAGAATAAAGAATTTCATATTCTTCGCAGTTGCGGCCCCCAACCAGGGGCTCTTTTGCCCCCGGGGACATTTAGCAATATCTGGAGCCTCGTTCTTCTTTTAGGCTGTCACCATGGGTGGGGCATGCTGATGGCCTCTAGTGCACTAAGATGCCAAAGGAACCTGCTAACCATCTCAGGAAGTGCACAAACACCTCCCAACAAGTACATCTGAGCCTAAAATTCCTGAAGCACCTAGGAGGAGACAGCCCCTCAGCTTGGGGTCCGATGGTGCTTGCTGTATTTCACCAAGATTAAATCCGCACAGCTGAAGTTCAATATCCAAATTTGTTTTCGCTCTTTACCAAATTAGAAAAACCCAGTGCACTATTAAATCAAGGATTACTGGAAATAAAATAAAATATGCAGTAGTTCTGTCGTGTAACAAAGAGGCTTGGAAAGTAAAAATAGCCAGCCATTTAGGAGCAAATTAAATGAGAAGACAAATGGTTTGTTTTAGTGCTCTGCCTTTTCTGGGCCCACAGTGCTGCTTGAAATTCCCCACATCTACTCCCTACACCTCTTCTCTGGTTGACCAATTTCCTTTATATTTGCCAGACCAGTCGGTGAAGCCAGTGGCCACACTCATGATACACAGCCAACATTTAGTCCTTGAGGGTCTCAAAGCAACTCACCAGCTAACGCAACTTATTAATAACAATTCCTTCTATTCAAATAGTGCTTCAAAGTCATCAGAATGCGATCACATACCTTTTTCAGTTCATCTAAAATATAGCCACAGAAGGAAACTAGGATGGGTGGCGTTTGCGTGATTCTATTGATAAGGAGACAAGAGTTCAGGGTGCTTAAGTCCCTTTGCTGATATCACACAGCAATAAGGACAAGGAACCAGAAACAGAGCCTGGTATCCACCTCTTCTATTTTCATCATATTGAAAAAAAATCTCTTATTTTGTTTTAGATTGTAGAAGAGTTTGTACTCTCAGTAAGGAGCGAAGCAATGAAAACATATGAAGAAGCACTTGAAACTTTCCCTTCGCTTCTAATTCTGAAACAGTGGCTCTGAGCTCTGGAGATCATTAAAGATATGAGTGCTAGAAAATTAACCCTCAAGGATCTGGGAGTGATCTAGGTTAGAATATAGGCATCAGTATTTAAGGCCAGAGTAATAGACAAAAGGGAATGCGTACATGGATAAGCCACAGCGAATCTCACCATCACGTACATCAACATGCATACATGGATAATCCACAGCGAATCTCACCATCACGCATGTGAACAAGACACTCATTAAAAAAAAAACTAGTAGTAAATAACAGAAAGATCAGTAGAGTAGAGTGGGGAGAATTAGAGTGGGGAGAACTGGGGGTGGGAGGAAGGGAGTGAAAGAGAAAATACTGAATTAGAACAAATTATATTTCATGCTTTTATAATTATGTCGTTATATGTTCTATTGTCATGTATAACTAAAAAGAACCAATCAAATGCAAAGTTAAATGAAAACTAAAAAAGAAATAGTACTATTAAAAAGTTGTTCTTAATAATTCTGAAAATGGTATTTGACTTGAAGCTTACAGACTAAAGATGAAAAAAATATCTTTATGTAAAAAACCCTGAACTTTATTTTGCGAATTTGCCTTTCACAGGGTACTGGTTGTGAATTTTCAAAGCACTTTACACCTACACTAGGAATGAACACATAGCATGTGAATAGTGGAGAATGAGAGAAAAGTTTCTCACCATCAGAGAAAAAAAATCACAGATAAGCCCTGGGATTTTCAACTAGCATCAGAGAGATTCATATAAACTGGTAAATAGAAAGACAAATAATAGTTAGATAGATGATAGATAGATAAGATTGATATAGATGATAGACAGACGACAGACAGGTGTGGAGACATGTGCATGCATTGTACATATGCATGTTTCCAAGTTCTGTCTGTTGAGAAGTCTCAGGAGCAGAGAAACCTTTATAGCAATGAGAATAGCTCTACAGATCTTGGTTTCCAAATATCATTCTCCTTTTCCAAATGACTGATTCTGAACCTGGGGCAGAAAACATGCAAGGTGAGTTTGGAGTATTTTATAGCACAGAAAACAGAGAAGTAACAATAATAACCATAATAAGATGGGTCATGCCAAAGGGACATCAAGGAAATTCAAGCTGAAAGAAACCCCAAGGCCCATGCTGGCACAATGTAAGCAACACAATAACATAGCATTGGATTATAACTCAGAGCACAAAATAAACACACCCAAGTTCATTCTAATATTAATAAGTGATTAGCTGAATTAATTAATGAGAGACATGAAACAAAAATCTTCCTCGCGGCAGAATTTCAAATATTATATGCACATGTTCCTCCATCTAGGTGATGGAGTTAGCCCCTTGCCTTCTGAATGTGGGCTGGACTTAGTGGCAAAGAACACTATTGAAAGGGGAAGAGAAAATATCAACTTTACAGTTGGAAGAACTGGTCGGTACTATCTTAGCAAAGTGACCCAGTTAAAATCACCAGTGACTGTAGGAGGCGACGAGAAGGACATATCACCTCTGGCATTCCTTCCAAAGCCATAACCTCAGTCTAATCATGAGGAATGCATCAGATAAACCCTAAATGAGACATCTAACAAAATACCTGACCCTTCAAAAGTGTCAAGGTCAGGAAGACAGAGAAATTGTCCCAAATCAGACACTAAGAAGATGTGAGGACTGGAAATGGTATCATCCATTAGACCCTGGAACAGAAAAAGAGCACTGATGGAAAACTAGTGAAATACAAATAAATAAGGTCTAGAGTCAGTTAATAGCTGCATTAGTCAGATTTTCATCTCTGCGAGCAAACACCCAACAAGAACAACTTAGAGGAGGAAACATTTATTTTGGTAAAGAGTTTCAGAAGTTCAGTCCACGGTGGACTGGTTCCGCTGTTCTGAGGCCAAGGTGAGGTAGAACATCATGGTGGAAGGGATTGGTGGAGAACCACTGCCCCACTCAATAAACAAAGAGAAAGGGGAAGGGACCACAGGGAAGATGTCCCCTTCCAGGCCACACCCTCAGTGACCCACCTCCAGTGCACTCCACTTGTCTACAGTTACCACCCAGTCAATTCAAATAGGATGGGCTGATGAGGTCACAGCTCTCACGGTCCAATCATTTCACCTTGGGATACTCATGCATTAACAAAGAGCTCTGAGGGGACAACTCACACCCACATCATAACAGTAACATGTGAATGTTGCCTCCTTAACCCCAGCAAATGTACCCTAGTTGTACAAGACATTAGCAACAGGGGAAAGTATTGTTTCATGAAGCATATACGAGACAGTTTGTACGATGCTGGTGTTTTGCTTTGGATCTTAGAATGTCCCATGAAAAGTTCATATGTTAGGCAATGCTGCAACATTTGGAGGTGAACAGATGGGATTGTGAGAGCTGTAACCTTACCAGTCCATCCTAGTTTGAGTGGACTACTGAATGGTAACTAAGCAGGTGGACGTAGGAAGGATGTCCCTGGGGGCATGCCCTTGGGGACTATGTTTTTGTCCCTGGCTCCTCTCTCTTTCTCTCTGCGTTCCAGCTGCCATGAGCTTAGAGCTCTCCTCCACCATGCCCTTCTGCCATGTTTTTTCCTTGGAGCCTGCCATGGATTGAGGCATGAAACCATGAGTCAAAATAAACTATTATTCCTCTAAGTTCTTTGTGTTAGGTATTTTGGTTGCACTAACAAAAAGTTAATGAATGCTGTTGGCAAAAATCTTTCCAAAATTCTAAAATCATTTCAAAACCAAAAATTTTGTTTAAAATGTGCAGTTTCCCAGTATTAATCTTTACAGTAGCTACAGAGGAAATATTCCCCCAGTTGATTCTAATATTTGGTCAGAGTTGAAAATCACCTTCCTAACAATGTTTAAGAAGTTAGCTTTCAAACTTTTCTCTGTGCTTATATAGAGGTGAACTCAAAAACACAAACTTGCTTTGTAAAAATCATCACTATTTTACAGGGATCACACTATGCACATTACAGCATGCCCTGTCATTTCCTAGCAGAATATCCTGCAGTGATATGTATATGACACCGTTTTGTCCATAGCTCCTTTCCTGATGCACATTTAGTTGGTAACATTTTATCTGCAAACTCTTACTCATTTTCCACCAAACACGTGTGATGTCAGTTTTAGTGCTCTGGGCTAGTGTTCCCATGAATGGTTTTGTAATCCCTCCTTTGGCAACAGACATACCTTCTCTTTGTGTCTGTTGAAAATTCTTTTCTGGTCCCTACTGAAGGGCTGCCCACATTTCTGCTTTTGGATTCACTCTTTATACCCTTCTCAAACCTTAGGTTGGAAAACCATTGTCCCCTGTGCGTTGATGTGTGAGACATTAGGGGGTTGCCCAGCAACGTAGAGGTGGTGAGAAAGAAGACGGGGAGAGTGAGCCAAGGCTGGTCAGAAGCACAGACCAGGGCAGGGGTATGGAACGAGGGTAGAAGACTTGGGCTCGTGGCAGAGGTACTCTCTTTTCTTTTCTTACCTGGCTACCAGAGGGAGAGGCATATAAAAAGTAAACCAGATCCTTCCTTTCCCTACTCTCTGCTACTCAAATTCTTCTATGATTTTCATTTTTGCTTTGAATAAAATACAGCCTTCACACAATCTCAAGGATGTATTTTCTGCTACTTGGTTGACATCATCATGTGCCATTTCCTTACTCCACTGTGGTCACTTGTATCACTTGTCAGCTGATGGACAGCATTGTTTTCATCCCACCCCAGTGCAATTGTGCTTTGATTTTCTTCAATATTTGGGTGATTGGTGTGGCACTGTCTCATCTCTCAATTCTCAGCTCTGAGGTCACCTGCACACTCAAATCTTATCTCACCTCCCTATCCTAGTATGACTACTATCCCAGTTAATCTCTTCTATTGCCCATTATTTATTCCTTTCCTACTACAGTTCACAATCTGTAAATGCTTCAGTTTTATATGCCTTCTTCACTACATGGAAGCTGCAAAAGATCAGAGACTTGAGTATTTGGTTTATTTCTGTCTCCCTAGTATCCTACACTTAGTAGGTACTCAATAAATATTTTAATAAATGTGAAAATAAATATTTGAAGAACTGTAAGATTCTGAGATATTTCCCTGTTTGGAAGCTAACGAGCTAACTGTCACAGTTTTAATGATGTTTGTAGAAGTCATAAGGCCTGGGCCAGAAATGAGAAAAGTATTTCACTTATGAAATAGTCATAATCAGAGTATCGGCTTGTGGCATGGTTCTTTGAGCCTCAGTTGACACAAGATGATGCAGAGAGAGCAGAGTGACATTTGCACTTGTGGAAAGGGGCATCATTACAAGTGAGGAACCTGACCTTAGGGAATCCGAATCTTTTTTAACAAGCAGTAAACATCCCTGCTTTTTGCTCCAGGGGAAAACATCTCTCAAGTTGTTTCTGGGGTCTTCTGAAATCAACCAATTTTTCATTCCTCTGATACACTGACACCACCTGAGCATCCAATAATTAATTCATCTGTGACACTATCTGTAGTTAGCACAAACCCCACAGGTTAAAGATTCTATCCCACAGAACTGACCTCCAATGCAGATGATGGTCACAGGTTTCAGAAATGATCAGTCATAAATTTGAAAGCACCCATCACCCTCTCCCAGACTTGATACCTTGGGTAATGACTCAAAGAACTTAGGAAAGCACCTTTGCTTACTATTGAATTTATTATAAAGGATTCAGTTTAGGAAAAGACAAGTAGAAAAGATGTGTAGGACAAGGTACAGGGTAGCTGTGACACAGAGATTCTTTGCCTTCTCTGGTTGCAGCACCAAACAAAAAGCTCCCTGAACCCCTTTGTTTAGAGTTTTTGTGGAGTTCCTTTTATGTTGGTGTGATTGATTAAGCCATTGTTCATTGGAGATTGAACTCAATTTCTAGCTCCTCTCCCTTCCCAGGAGAATGGGGCTGAAAGTCCCAACTCCAGTCACATGTTTCCTTTCTGCCTTCCAAGGATGATCACTCCACAGACATCCTTGAAAGGAATTCCAGAAAAAGCCCATCGGTCTGTCTGCTCTCAAGACATACAGAAATGCAAGACCCGTGGAGAATTGTCTCCTAGCAAAAAGACTGCATACTGTATTTCAAGGTTTAGGATCAATCTATTCTGAATGATGGTGCTTTTTTTTAACATTTCATATATGTCTTTTTTTAATCTAATTTTTTATTAATGCATTACAAGTGGGATTCTTTGTGACACATGCTTGTATGCACCTCACATAATCTGGTCAATCTCGTTAATAGACCTGGAACGATTATGGTGAGTGTTTCCAAAATATTCACACTTATCCTGTCGAATTTCCACAGTAGGGCAGGAGTTTGAAGGCAGTAGCCAACCCTCAGAAATGGGAAATAGGTGCTTTAAAAAGCAGCAGTCTCAAATGGGGCCCTTGAGCCTCAGGTTCTCAAGATGAAGTTCTTGGGAGGGAAGAGAGCAATAGAGGTTATAAAGCAGCAAAGAGTACATTTAATTCAATGCTTGATTCTAATCTACACTTCAGCATTACAGATAGAGGACTCTGTGAGGGTGGGGATAGCATTTAGCTGGCACAATATTGAGTCCCCGGCAACAGACCCCAAGGCTATGCATACAAAGTTTGCATTAATTATATCTTGAATTAAGGACTGGATATTTGAATTAAAAAAATAAACCAAAGGGCAGATGGCTTGACTTTGCTTCTACATGGATGCAGTTTTTATTTGGGGGTGGATCTTGTATTTAAGAATTCTCAACAGCTATCTCGGTGCTGGGTGCCCAGGTCTCAAAGTGGAAAACACACACGAATGTCCTATTTTATTTATTTATTTATTTATTTATTTATTTTCCAAATCTGCCTGAGAACAAGGAAAACCTGGACTTGACCTTCAGTAGGAAGACAGCAGAGGCAGGCAGGATGACCAAGGTGCCTCCCTGTGCCAGTGGGGTGAAGAGAAGTGCTCATATTTTTTACTCGTAAGGATCCCAGGTCTTTTTATGTTTAATTATTAAAAATGATGAAAAGGCTGAAAGAACAGCTGCTTTCAAGCACAGGCTGCTAAGAATGTAAATTGGCAAAAATCTATTAAAACAAAGGAACCCTAAGTGATTCTAGGTTTTCTATTTGCCCTAGAGACAAACCTTACATATGTACTGCAGCATTATTTAATTTAGTGAAAAATTGCAAACAACCTAAGTATCTGCCAAGAAGGAAAGAGCTAAATAAAATAGAATGAAGTGTTTCAGTTTTACAAAATGGAACATTTTTGAATGAAAAAGTCATTACAAAAATGATCGAAATAGTTCATAGCCATGAAGCAAAATATTTTGAATGAAAAAGTACTTCAAAGGATGATATGTAGAAGAATCTGTTTCAAAAAAATAATAAAGGGGTTAGGGATGTGGCTGAGTGGTGAAGCACTCCTAGTTCAATGTCCAGTACCAAAAATAGAATTAAAATTAAATAAAATAATAAAATAAAATGAATGATATAGAGTGGTGTTATTGAAATCACACTGTGGAAACAGCCTAGGTGTCCATCGACAGATGAATGGATTAGGAAAATGTGGACTCTAGACACAACGCAGTTGAATTCAGTCATAAAGAAGAATGAAATTATGTCACTTCCAGGAAAATGGATGGAACCAGAGACCATCGTGTTAAGTGAAATGAGTCCAACTCATCGGATAAAGGGATATATGTTGTCTCTCATATGCAGAAGCTAGAGAGGAAGAAGAAAAAGACAGGTGGAGGTGGATCCCCTAAGAAATCAAGTGGAGATCAGTAGAGGAAGGGGAACAAGGGCTGGGATGTATGGAGGGAGGTGGAAGAGCTGGGGAGGGATATTGGCCAAATTAGGTTGCGTTCACATATGAGTACATAACCACAAATATCCTCAGTATGTACAACCATGATGCACCCGGAAAAAAGGTGGGAAAGAAAGAATGATGCTCTTGATTTAACACATGCGAAGAATCTATTTTTTCATACACGCAATGAAGGAAGCTGATGATGATGGGTAACTTTGGATATGGGGAGAAGAGACAAGGATTGTATTGACACTTGAAGAAGAAAACTTGAGCATTATAAGGAAAAGCTCTAGTTGTATGGTAGAAAGAGTGTGCGTTCAGTGAAACCCAGCAGTTAGATAGATACACATTATTTAGGGTCACTGGAGTTTGAATCCTGGCTTTGCCATGTTCTAGCTGTGTTACCTTGGTCACCATGCTCAACCTCTCTGCGCCTTACTTGTCTCATCTGTCATAAGACAACAAAAAATAGCCCCTCATCAGACACTGAGAGTGTTCCAGGCATCAATGTACAGAAAATACTCAAAACAGCACCTAGCACATAAGAAGTCATCTACAAATATTGGCTATTAATATCGTTTCCTATTCATATAGTTAAAATTAATTTAAAACACCATTCAGGAAAAGAAGGAAAAAAGAAAGGACAGAAGGAAGAAAGGTTTATGTTGTTCTTTCCAAAATAAAGACAGGCTTTGATCCGGAGCTTGTGTTTACAAAACGAAATGTCCTCTTGTATCATCCTGCAATGTCATCTTCTTCCTCCCTCGGTAGGGCAATTACCATGGCTGGGAGCTGTTTCTTTAGCACATACCCAATCATGATGTGGCAGCCCAAGAGTTCAGAGACAGGGAAATGTCTTTCTTGCTCTTTCTCTTTCTTTTTAACATAATCTAAATTTAACAAGCCCATTACAGTAAATGTTTCAACAGGCGACGTGGAACTGATTACAATATTTAATCAAACCTACTCCCCAACACGGGCTTTTGAACTCCAGCAAGGAACCAGAGCTGTGCTACATCCCTTCCTTTTTGTGCCAAAATCGTGTGGGGGTGTTAGATGGGGAACCCCTCCGTGCTCCATCAAAAAGAGGGAAATAATTAGGATCACCTTTAAGAGTGCCATTTATAGTTCCCCGTTCTCTTGCTAATGGTGCTTGAGTTCTAAGATGCAGTCTTTTTTAGTTTTTTAAAACTTCCGTAGCACAGCGAGATGCCATCTGCAAGGAGAGGGAAGACGCACTCTTCTGAGACCCCACGCCATGACCAAAGAGGTCTCCTTCCCACCCAGCCTTCTGGGGAATCACTTTGCCTTTCGTTTCAGTTAGCTTTTTCATCACCGTGACCAAAGGACGTGACAGGAATGGTGGTGAGGAGGAGAGGTTTATTTGGGCTCAGTGTCTCTGAGGTCTCAGGTCACAGATGGCCGACTCCATTGTTCTGGGCCCAGGTGAGGCAGAGCATCATGGTGGAAGGGCTGGCGGAGGAGACTAGCTCAGGACATGATAACCAGGAAGCAGAGAGAGAGCCCTGCTCACCAAGGACGAAGTATAAACCCCAAAGGCACACCCCTAGTGACCTGTCCCCTTCAGCCACACCCTGCCTGCCTACAGGTACCACCAGCTAATCCCTCCCAGAGGATTCATCCACCGATTAGGTCACAGCTCCCGTCATCTGACCATGCCACCTCTGAACCTTCTTGCATGGTCTCACACAGGAGCTCCTGCAGGACACTTCCTATCTAATAAAGCAGGAAACCTTTGCATATTTTATTTGCTCGGTGATAAATAGAGAGGTTTGGCAAAATTAGAATCTGGCTTCCCTAGTCTAGGCTTCTGTGATTACTGTCTAGAGTCACGGCTTTGCTGAGGGCCTGGGGAAGGACAGAACGTCGATTCTGCGAAGGAGCAACTTTGGGTGCCTTGCGTGTACACGTCTTCCTGGAACACACACTGAGGTCCTTGTGTTGTCGTGAATCCTGCCTTAGTGCTGGGAGCAGTGGGTCAGAGGTCTTAGAGTTGGGTGGGTGTATGGGGTGGGGGTCTCTGTGTTCAGGAAAGCTTATTTCTGGTAGGAGAAGGAGATGACTTCAGACTGGAAATGGATATGGTGGAAGTGGACCCAAGGGACCTGTTTCTGCTGGAAGAAGGATTTGATCTCTTGGGCCACCTGTGCACCTCTCAGAGCACCTGGTGGTCACCATGCCCAGTGTCTCTAAGCAGCTGAGTCTCTGTCTCTTGGCTCCATCTTTCCATGGCAATGTGCAGCCCTCTCAGGTGTGTCCGTGCTACCCCTCTGTCATTTAGGTCCCTCCCTGCTGTTCTTTAAGTGTCTCTTGGGTGCTGGCCTCTCCCTCTGTATTTCTCTACCCTTTTTTATTTTGAAATTCACTGATCTTTGTGATTTATAGTTTATGTCAATCTCTAAAATAGTTAGGACCATTAAAGATCCAACATGGACAGACAGATTAAAGAAAGGGGAGATTGGCCTCTGAGAGTCCCAGTGCAAGGCGCCAGTCCAAGGGTGACGACCCTTCACGCACGCCAGCCTCCACTGCCCTGAGCCTGATGGGAGGATCTAAAACGAATCAGCAAAGACCCAGGGTCCCCAGAGGAAGGGAGAGAAAGCCAGAGAGCTAAACATTGTTTCGGGTTTCCTGCCTTCTGCTTGTGGGCTGGGGAGGTCCCTGTATCAGACAGGCTGATGGCCTCACACCTCCTGGTTGCCAGGGAAATCACGCTGTGGTTGATCACAGGATTCTCTCGGAATACTAGCACGGGAATAAACTCACAGGAGGAAGGCAACTCCCTCCCGGAAGATGGGCAGTGTGTTTCTGGGGTTTCCAGCCGAACATCTCTCTCCTCCTCCCACCCACCCTCTCTGCCAGTGTCCAGCTGCACAGGGAGGGCCCAGGCTGAGACACAAACAGAGCTGTACCCGTTAAGGCCACACGCAAGCTCCTGATGAGCTCTCTCCACCCTGCCACCATCTGCTTCTCCCAGAATCATGGCCACCTGAGAGGACAGCACAGCTTGCAGCCCAGGATCTACCATGATGATTGGCTGAACTTGTGAATGATTGACACCCCCAGGAGAAGCAGAAGGAGGTCTCCATCCCCGCAAAAAAGACTGTTGCCTGAATCCCCAACCCCATTCCCACGCAGGGCTGAGTCCTCCCCCATCCAACCTCTTCCTTTCTCGGAAAATGCAGAATGGTGCACAAGAACTAGTAAAAAGGATGTTTCTCAGGAAAAGGTGGAGTGAAAGGGAAATAATTTAACCCTAAAGAAATAGGCTTGGTAGCCAGGTGCAGTGGCTCAAGTGTGTAATCCTGCTGAGGCAGTCCTTCATTTCCATTCTTAATCTTTCTTCCCACACACAGGCAAATACATATACATAGATACTCAAATGCACAGAGAGAAGTAAAGACACATGGATATGGAGGTAGGTAACATAATGCCTGTTACTACACATAAAACTAAAAGATGCTAAATGTGTGTATGTTAGTGCATGTATATTTGCTTTGTTGTACACATATAATAATCTATGCATCTTTCTATACCTTGCCTATATCTTCCAGTGGTCTAATAATCTCCTAATATTGGAGACCTTTCCATACCAATGCATACATACATGATTTTCTTTTCAAAAAAATTTAATATAAAATATAGGGAAAAAAAACCCAAAAGATTCCTTGAGACTCAATCTGTTCCTCCTTGTTGTTTTTAGCTGCCCTGGTCTGTGAGGGACACTTGCTTCCTGGTGCTCACTTTCTTTAGTTTCCTGAAGGAAGTGGTGGGAAATGCAGCTCCTGGTGACCAAGGTCAAGAAGGACGTCTTACTTCTGACACTCTGTGCACTTCTCCCTGCCTCTAACCGAAAGAAGACTTAGTAGTCCAAAAGAATTGATGTCCTTAGTACCCAGATGTGGGCTACTGGTCCCATATCTGTTCTTGGTTAATTCAGAAATTACCAGCCCAAGAAGCTTGGACGTTTCTGAAATCCAGAAGTCCTGGGTTCAAACTCTGGCTGAATATTTACCAGATAGATAAACCTGCTTCACAGCCTCACCTTGGGATAACCCTGAGCATATAAGTTTCATTGCTTAGTGTCATTTAAGATTAAATTAGATGAGATGTCATGGATAAAGCACCTTGCACAGTACCCATGTGTTAAGAACCTTGGGTTTGAGGATTTGCTATGACTCCAACCAAGTATTCTACCCACAGTTATGGTTTATCAAGGAGAAAGAATATACGTTAAAATCAGCATTTATATGAGAGTCCAAAGAAAGACCCGAAGTTCCTGTTATCTTGTGTTTGTGGAGTAACAAGAACACTGAATTCCCCCACAATTTGTGAGAACACCTGAGTAGTGTTGCCACCCAAGGAAGCTCACCTGAACCTCAGTATCCAGGCTCCTTACAACACATCAGACATCTTGATGCAGTACCCACCCCACACGATTGTCTTAACTACTCAGCGTCTGGCTCTGTCCCCAAAGTGATATCAACTTAATGCAGTATGGCCCCAAATCTGCTCATGCATCAATGATGGGTCACTGTAAATCACACTGACAGCATAAACTAGCAGACGTGACTCAAGGTCAAAGACACTCTCACCAGCCAGGATATCCGAGAAGCTCACAGATCAGCCCCCGGGATCAGGTCCAGGACCCTCCTGAGGATTTTTAGGATGTGCAGGGTTTGGGCAACTCAGGTCTACTGAGTCAACCATTTCAGCACAATGCCTTTTGGAATGTGTACATAAAGCCTTGTTTCTCTGCTGTAAATCTCCTTCCTAACCCAGATAAGATCACTAATAACCTAAAAATAAGCTAACAACATTGAGCTCCATCTTCGGGTCAAGCACTCATCCTGTTTGTTCAACCTCATCCTATTTGGTCTTTATAATAAGTCTGCGTGGTCTCACCTGTTCCTCATTTCACAAACAGGAAAACCAAATTCAGAGAGGTTGGGCCATTTCTTTATTGACATACTGCAAGGTGTATTCAGACCGAAGATTCAAGTCAGACTTCCAACGGCAGAGCCTAGGTTATAATCACCTCTACTTCACCCACATTTACTAAAAATCAGTACCCAAGAGGCACAGCTGGCATGGAACTTCAGCAAGGATGCCCAACGTGATCATGAGGTCCCTCATCCTCTTAAATGTCACCTCCACCAATTAGAATTCTGTGGATCTTCAAGTTCAGTCCAGTTTAGCTCTCAGCATGGGCACAAGTAATTCGTACTAAAGACAGTCACAAGAAATGGGGAATCAAGTCGTGAGAAGCAGTGGATACAGACAGGACCTCCCACTCACTGCAAGAGGTGGTGGACACCCTGCCCTTGGACAAGAGAGTGGACACAGCTCCGTCTGCCAGCTGTCAAGGCAGCAAGACCGAGACAAGCACGGAGATTCCTTCTACGACTGAGAAGTAACACCTGCAGGTATGAAGAGGGAGGAATAGCCAAGTGAGAAAGGGCATGACATTTGTATGATCTTTTAAATCATTATTTTTAAATGTTAAATGTTTAAACTTCTTGGACCCTGGGCCAAATTCCAATCACCCCATTATTTAAACCTCTCATGTAGTGCAAATTATTGCTTCTTGGAAATACATAGGAAAATCATAATAGCAATTATTTCAAATTCATAATAGCTATTTTTCTAATATGTATTATAAGCTTCTTGAAAGCTGAAATCATCTCTCATTCATCATTATGTTTCCAATATCCAAAACAGTGCCTGGTACTTAGCAGGCTCTTAATAAATATTTGAATGAATGAATGAATACATTAATATAGTAACATCAGACATGTCTTTTCCTCAAGCTAGTTTATTCACCCTCTAGGAGACCCCTTCAGTTAGGGATGAAAGTTGTCTCATGAGGCAGAGAGAAGCTTTGTGGACAGGTTACCAAACAGACCTGCCTAAGTTCAACTTCCAACTTTGCAACTTTCTAGTGCTATAACTTTCACCATAGAGAGTAAGTATTCCTTATCCTAAATGCTTGGAACCAGAAATACTTCCAATTTTTTGATTCTTTGATGCTTGGAAATATTTGTATATACATAATGAGATATTTGGGAGATGAGATCCAAATCTAAACACAAAATTAATTTATGTTTCAGGTATACCTTCTTATACATAGCCCAAAGGCGATTTTTTATAATATTTTCATTTTTCCTGCATTTTGACTATGACCTATCCAATAAGGTCAGGGGTGGAATTTTCCATTTGAGGCACCATGACAATGCTCAAAAAAATTTGGATCATTTTGGATTTCAGATTTTGGGATTAAAGATGTTCAACCTGTATTGATTATTGTATCGGTGACTCCATCTCCTCATCTGTCAAATGAAGATAACATCAATGTATCTCACCAGGTCTGGAGGGTGAAAGGGCTTATGATTATACGGGGCATGCTTAGAAAACGGCCTAGGATGCAGGATGTGAGGTATAAGGGAGGTAGCTCATGTCTCCAAAGGTGGCTACCACACTATTGCCCTCAGGAGGAGTGATGTCTGTGCTTCCTTTCTTTAAATCTTATTTTTCCCTCTGACCTGTTCTGACCAGTAGAATGTGGTTAGGAAAGACCCGAGTAAATCCAATTCTGAGCCCTGAAGGATCCTGTTTCCACCTTCACCTCTTAGAGCACCATGTTTTGGATCCCAGGCACCATGCTGTGAGGAAGCCAAGTCACCACTAGGAGGCACCATGTGACATTGATTGTGAATGGAGACACAGGCAGTAAGGGGACTATTCATAGAGGCATGGAAGGCAAGGAGAAAATCGCTACCCAGGTTCAAGGAAAGGAGACCTGTGTTCTGCACTGGTACAACGCATGCCAACACTTCACCTATAGCTAGGTAGGAGATGGGGACAATGACGGACTTGATAAATTTGTGCGTCTCTAAGGAGATTTCCAAAAGAAGACTAAAATTACTGGTTCGCCTTTTTTTATTTGCTTATGATAAAGCATGTGCAGGGGAAGATGGTACACAGAAGGAAATGTTCAATATGCAGGTTGAGAGGGTACACTCTCAAACTAGGACCCGTGGGTTTAAAAAACTGTTTCAATTTCCAACTTCTCCTTTGAGTAAAGAAGTCGCAAGGTAAATAAAAACTTAGGACAAAAGGTCAAATCTCGAGCATTGAACCTAATACAAGGCCTCAGGGACGAGATCAAGGAAGGAGGAATGCTACAGAATTCCTCAGTCCTCAGGAAAACAAAAGTAGGTTTTCTAGACCCATCCACTGAGAAGAATATTAAGGGGGTTGTGAGATAGAATCTTGACTGGAAGGACAGTGTCATTCTTGTAGATAGGCAGGTATGGCTTGGGCCTGGTATTGTAGTGTGACCCCCACAGGATTCATAAAGTCCCACAATTTTAAAGAAAATGATACTAGTGGAGTAACACCAGCTCAAACTGAAAGAGACAGAGACATTTCAAAATAATTATTCTAATAATTCTGATCTTCCAAATTTCTATTAATAGTGAGTTCACTTAGAAAGCTTTTCAGTTAAACCAGGAGCAGTGGTGCACACCTGTAATCCCAGCAATTTAGGAGGCTTAGGCAGGAGGATCACAAGTTCAAAGCCAGCCTCAGCAGCTTAGTGAGACCCTGTGTCAAAATAGAAAATAAAAAGGGCTGGAATGAGGGTCAGTGGTTACACACCCTGGAGTTCAATCTCCAGAACCAAAAATTTTAAAAAAGATACATGGTTTAAAAAAAATAAATAAAAGTGGGATAGAGTGGTGGCTCAGTGGTTTGAGCACTTGCCAGGCATGCACAAGCACCTGGGTTTGAACCCCAGCACCACATACACAACTAAGTGTCAGAGAAACAAAGGCCAGATGGAAAAATAAATCAAATTAATTCTTTCTCTCCTCTCTTAAAAAAAAAATTTTTTTTTTTTAAAAAAGGACCATGTCTAATTGGAAGGAAAAAATTACTCAGATGACAAAATCCAGAACCTAGACAGCAGAGTCAAATCCACAGAGAATGGTTCCTGGAAGCACATGGAAGTGGAAGTCCACAGCCATCCTGGGCCTGCAGAGCAGGGAGAACTGGTAACACTGCACAAAATGTCACAGTTGCTACGGAACAGTGGGCACCACCCTGGCCACCTGTCCTTCTCTTTCTCTCTCTTTGTCTTATGTGGAGGGCAGTTCCACAGGACCAAAAAGAAGCCAGGTGTGAGTAACCGCACCTAGGCATCCTCATGTATATGTATATCCTTATCTATATGCTGGACCTGGGAGGCTCAGTCTGAGGTCATGACGGGCTGCACATGTGACATGTGACATGTCCTCCAGAGGCAATGAATGTGGCCTGCATTGAGAAGGAGCAGGAGTTCTTCCCACAGGGAGATTGTGCTGGATCTTGCTTCCAACCATAACCGCAGCAGTACCCACCACCCTGCATGCCCTTCTGCAATGTGCAAACTCACAGATCACCTAAATATCTGAGGTGTGGGGCACGGAAATGATGTAATAATTGAATATTTAATACGATAGCATCAGTGACGCTCACTGCACTTTCAAGCCTTCCCTGCAAGTGCTTATTGAGATGTTTTCAATTTTATATTTGTGAAGCTTTCTTGTAAGATACTGTGTTAATCAAGTTAGGGTAAATAATATTTCCATCTCCCTAAACACAAGACATTTTTACAAAGAAAAATTCAGAGTGCAGTAGACACGTGCATACACACAGGACACAAAAGAAATCACAATCCTCGAAAAATAACTGGAAAGATAAAACCCCAAGGGTGAAGAACATTAGCTCTAAAGTGCTTTGATGGGTAATTATTATTAACTCTTTGCTTATTCGTATTTTTTTAAGAGAGAGGGACAGTGAGAGAGAGAAAGAGAGAATCAATTTTATTTATTTTTCATATGCCTTTCTTTGCTCCAACACTCTGTTGTGTGTGTGGTGCTGGGGTTTGAACTCACGTACTTGCACATGCCAGGCAAGCACTGTAACTGCTAAGCCACCGCTCCAGCCCCTATTCATATGTTCTTAAAAATGAATACTTATGTTTAAGGTATACTTTTACTGCTTTTTAATTATCTATACTCACATGCAAGGAGAAAATATCTTGATATCATTCATTCTGGATTCTGGGAACATAGAGATCATCCCCTTTCTGATGAAATGTTCAAAGGGTTAATTGTGGAACTTCCTGTTAGAGAGCCTCAGTTTCCACATCTGCAAAATCTGAGCTGGCCCTGGGACCTTATATGACTGATTAAACACTGTGGGAGAGAACTGTGTGCAACTTCCAAGCTTGATCTTACGGGGCCATAAGCTCCTACCTATATCTCCCGCACCATTGGCTTTGGCATCTGATTTATGTGCTGTTCAGAAGCCAAGCAGCTCTGTGGACAGTTCTCCATCCTGAGCTCCATCTGAGTCCTGAGAGAGCATTCAACACCAGGCACTTGCCATCGGAGTGAAGCCATATTACAAAGTCTAGCTTTCCTGGTTCCTCCACTATTATCACAAAAGTATAGGAAACATTTAGTCAAATCCCAGAACGTAGGAAATAGTAAATTACTGCTTTTAGAAACTTTGCCTTGGTGACAGTGTACTGACATAGATAATGAAAACAATGAGTGATTGTTATTATTATTATTATTATTATTATTATTATTATTACTGATGTTTTCGTGATTCCCATCATTTTAAAAGATGTTTCCTTGCCTTGGCGTAGGCCCACCCTCGATTCGGTGGAGCAGTGTTCAGCTGTCACTCAACCTTTGCTGGCTGTTAATCACCTCTGGCTGCAGTCTGCCAGAACCCAAACAAAGTCACAGATTGAGAGACACAAAGAGGATACAAATACCTGTCAGAGGACGGGATGAAGTTTAACAGGGATGAAGGCAAGCCCCTGGATGTGTATTAAAAGGCCAGCTGCCCAAGAACACACATCTTAGCAGAAATACGCTTTTAAAAAATTCGGTGCTTTCATTGTGACGTTAAGCTCATAAGTATTTGTGAGAATGATGAGTTCTGCCAAAAAAAAATTCTGATGTGGCTTAGATTCTATTAAGAGAAGTAAGGCACACCCAACGGAGAGAAGGCTACACACTTACCCGGGTGGTCTCAGATCACACGTAGGGAGATGTCGTTCTGCAACGGTGCTGGAGAAGTTGAACCCGATAAGCTGGAGGAGAGGCAGGGAGGGTGGAAGACAGTCCGTGGAATTAAAGACGACACCTGCTGCTCTCAATCAGATGAAGCTCTAAGTCCCCCTTCTCTATGGGAGGTTTGTTCTAAGACACCCAGTGTATGTCTGAAACCTGAGAGTGTCAAACCCTCTGTATATAAGTTTTTTTCCTCTACACACATACCTGTGAAGAGCTTCATTCACAAATCAAGCACAGTAATAAATTAATAATTACTTCCCTAGATCTTAGCAATATCAGTGTATAATCTTTTTTTCTTATTAAGTCGAGAGGGTAAAAGGTAAAAACCTTTTCACTTAACAGAAACACGTCATAGCTTCTCTTTGGCACATCCGAATTGCCAGCTTATTCTTTGGGGCCATTATTAAATAAAATAAAGGTTGCTTGAACACTAGCCTGGGACACTGCAGCACTGAATTTGACCACTGTATATCTAAGGGAAGGTAGCATATACAGAGTGGATACAGTGGACAGACGGATGATGCTCATCTTGGGCAGAATGGCAGGAGAGTCATCAAACTACTCAGACGAGCGTGCAATTCAAAATTTAAGAAGAGGAAAAAGAGAAAGTGCTTAACATAAAATAACTTTTATTTGGGAATTTTTGTTCACCATTCAATACTTTCAGACCATGATAGACCATGGGTAACCGAAATCACAGAAAACAAAAAAAACCACAGATAAGAGGGGAATACTATATTTTGAGTTAATGAGTGCACAGATGCATAAATAAGTGACCTACGGAATAAGTTTTTAAAATTTGCAAATAAAATTCACTATCTTGATTCCCTCCACTCATTTAACAAATGCTAAGCATTTAAAGTATTGGAAACAAAGTGATGAGTTGCCTACCATTTTGTACCTTGTATTTTTATAAAACCAATAAATGAACAAGGTAATTTGGGAGGTTCATATGTTGTGACGCAAACAGATAAGGGTGAGAGGATAAAAAGTCTCTGGAGGATTGGAAAGTCTTTAATTTGGCAATTCAAAGAAGGTCTCTCTAGGGGAATGACATTTGAAAGACACCTAGCTAATAAGAAGGAAATCAGGCAAAAAAATTTAAAAAAATAAGAAGTGTCTTTCTAGGAAGTAGGACCAGAAAGTAGAAAGAGCCCCAAGCATGGACAAATTAAAATGTTAAAAAGAGGGAGTGAGACTTGATGTGGCTGGATCATGAATGGCATGAGCTGGTATTCATCAGAGGTGTACATCTTTCCTCCACTTAAATGCTCACCATTCCCAAAGTATCTGGACCTCTGTCATGTCTGGGATCTTAAGGTCAAGTTTGGGGCTTATTATATGATTATTGTGCATAGCAGATATGAGGACTGGGACTTTAGGAGCAGCTGTAGGAGCATCCTAGTTCCCATGGGAACCATCCTTGGCTCTCTAGAAGGCTGGTGTATGGATTTCAGGTAGGGTCAGGGTCAGGGTTGGGGTGTCCCCCACAGGGTAGTAGCACTTCTGATGTCTCTTGGCAGAGGTTACGGGGGGTTATTCAGCCCAGCATAGGACAAGAGTTTCTAACTTGTATCTACAGCCAATGACCACACCCATCTTCGTGGGTAATAAGAACCTGTTCACAAGTGACAAAGCACAGTCTGCGCACTGCCCTGAGGTCACTGCACATGGATATTGGTGCCAAATGGAATTAGTGTTCCCCAAGGGTGGGGCGCAGGCTGCAGTTGGCAGTGGAGGTTGAAATGCAAACTCGGCATTAGCTAACATCAAATCAAGCAGCAAAAATGTTATTCCTTTCCACTTCCTTTCCATTCCAAGTTTTTCAGGGAGAACATCTCAATGGTGTTGAATATCTCACACTTGCATTACAGCTCTTTTTTTAAATGGGAGATAAATTCCTTAATGAAGATGCTTTTGCAGGTGAGAGTCTCTTGAAAGACTTGGGAAACGTTACTTTGCTTTCAAGTATTTATGTATTCATTTGTGTATTTAAGGTAAGTGTTTGGGATTTGCATTTATGGCAGGAATATAATGATTACCTTTAAAAATAAATTATGTCATTAAAGAATCATATTCACTTTAAATTAAAAACATCACGTTACAGGCATGAATGCTGTATGCTGCGGACCATAACTCTGGGAAAAATCCTCAGGAGAATGCTAAGTAGATAAATGATACTTTAAAAGCCCTGGATGAACCTTTAACTCTTTCCTACTTTGACAATTCCGTGGCTTATTTTTAAAAATGAATTCAACCCTTTTCACGAAAGCAGAAAGTCGGTTTCTCAAGGTTATTATTCCCAATCTCTACCTTCTTATTTATTTATTTGTTTGTGCTGGGGATTGAACCCAGGGGTGCATGACCACTGAGCAATATCCCTAGAGCTTTTTATTCCTTATTTTGACAAAGGATTTTCCTAGGTTGCTTAAGGCCTCGCTAAGTTGCTGAGGCTGGCCTCAAACTTGAGATCTTCCTCCCTTGGCCTCCCGAGTTGCTAGGATTACAGGCATGCACCACTATGCCTGGCTCTCAGGTCTTGACTCTAATTTCTAACTGTAGATTCATCATCAGCCTCTATAAGGTGGCCCTGGGCAGTTCCAAGCTCATATCCTTCCAAGTCCAACACTAAAAGTAAAGAAGATTTCTCACCCTTAACAGTTCAATCAGTTATCATGGGCCAGAATGTCTGCACCCCCAATTAGTTACCTGCATCCCTGTGAACTACGCACTACTGTCAGAGAAGGCTCCATACTCATTGCTTCACTAATGGGCCTGAAGGTGGAGTAGATTGACTTTCTAAAAAGAATGAACTCCAGGATAATTATCAGAAAAGCACGAGAGATTTGGGAATAGGAATAATAGAGGTCTGTTACACCAGATATTAATGGGCATAAAAATCACCTGGAGGTGATTAATATGAAGATTCTGATTAATTAGGTCTGGGATAGGTCACGGAGTTCTGTAATCAACTCCACGAGACTCTGGTCCTCTTAGTCTTTAGTCCATACTTTGAGTCCCAAGACACTCCGCCATCTGCTTCAGAGGCAGGACACTGTTTTGCAGTGGTCAGAGCAAGGTGGGGGTTGGAGGCTTCTTTGCCTTAAGACAGCTTTTTAGCAGCCCTATCACTGTGATGAGGCTCCGGCTTTCACCCCCAGAAGGAGACTGTCTCTTTCTGCTGGAAGCATGGACTAAAAGGTGGTCAGGTGACACATCACATAGCAGGAGCCCCTGGAGCTGTTAGTCTTGCTCGGGGTAAGAGAGGACAGGTAAAGATGTCCCTGTTACCTGAATGTCTTTGTATAGGAGTCCATCTGCCTAAGATTTACACAATTCGCCAGTTGGATCAGAGAAACAGCCCAGAGCCGCTGTTTGTATTCTCCGTATGCGATTCACTGGAGAAAACCAGGGGTCAAAGCAGAGTCATACAATTTCATGGTTGAAGACTTTAGCCCGTACCACGTACTTCTCAAATAAGGTGTTTATTGCTGTAGGGGAAATTTGAACTTTGTTGGACAAAGGAGACCAAAAGTCTTTTACTTTTTAAATACCATGTTAGTCTTTCAGCCAAGGGCTTACAGTTGGGCTTCTGAGTCTGGATTTTAAAGAGTGTGGGATTTGGGAGCTACCTGTCACGAGACAATCACTGAGGCTTAGACAAACGTCTTCAATCGGATCAACTGTTCCAAGTTGTAAGCCAGACAATCAATGGCTGAAGGAATCAGGGTTTCAGCTATCACAATGAATAGGTACAGTGTTGCCATTAAGAGAATTTGATGACTTTACAACTGGTTGATTCTGTTCTCGGATAGTAACCACCACGATCATCAAACAAATTAGTAAAAGAAGCACACCAAAGAAATTATTTTTTCCATATTTGCAAAGGAGTGATAATTTAGGTAACAGAACACTGATATGACTTTCATCCTGGCCTCTTGCCACATTCCACAGAAAATGCAGCCAGGCAGAGGAAGCAGTTATGGGGTAGGGGTTGAGGGTGGACGGATTTCCTTGCATATGGAAAATCAATCTCCCCAGGTGAAATAAATTGGAAATGATAGTGATTTCTTTCTAAAGTAACTTAATTCCACTTAATCATTTGGTTTTTAAATTTATGTATGTGTTCGTGTATTGATTTCCAAAATGAAGCTCCATCTACAATGGAAAGAATAATAAATCAGGAATATATAGGTATTTTCCTTGTTCAAATATACTTCCCGTAAGGGCAGAGAAAGTCTGCAGATCAGCATTGCTATCTACCTCCTAGCGTGGATTCTGGCACAAGAAGACATTGACTATACTATTAAATAAATGCTATCACACACAATTGGATTCAAATACCTAGAAAGAGTTTTCTTCTCATAGAGTTTGATTTACAGTGAGAAAGACAGAATGGTGGAAGGAAACAAAAACTGCATAGCAACCGAGGTAAAAAGAAGGGCCTGGTACAAATGAGGTGGAGGAGAGCAGAGCAGTTTAAAAAGGAAGGAGGGAGCCAGGTAATGATGTGTATGTGTCAGGCTTTCTCATTTACAAGCAGTAAAATATAATTCAAATGAGTGTAAGCACTGAAGCATTGTGTTGGCACATGGATTCTAGGCTACATCTAGTCATCCAAATGGCATCATTGGGAAACTTTCTCCCTGTATCTCTTGGCTCAATGTCTCCCAAGCTGTTTTCATTTTCAGACAGGTTATCTGCCAGAGATTAAAGGGGGAGCACCAGAAACCCCACACTTCCCCCTCCCAAGGCAAGCAAATGCATTTCCCCAGTGGTTTGAACAAAGCACCAGGGTCCAATGCTCAAGTGCTGTCACATATTTGGAGAATTAGTGATAGCTCAGGGAATGTTATCCTCCCACTGACCAGTGCCAATCAAGTTCTTAACCAGGCACCCTTGAAATTTGGGAAAAGAAGGAATTGTTAAGGAAAAAGGAAAAACTAGGGAAAGTAGCATGAAAATGATTATAACATGCTATCTGATCTCACTCATGGAAAATTCTAGAACTAATTCATAGTAACAGCAGTTACCTCCTAGTCAAAGAAATAGGAAAGGTGGGTTACAAAGGTGGAAAGAGAAACTTGCAGGGGCAATGGATGTGTTCATTGCCTTGAATGTTTCTTGAGTCTATTCACATGTCAGGATTTACAGAATCGTGTGCCTGCGTATTTATAATGTATCACATGTCATCTGTGCTTCAAGGGGAAAATGGGCAGGAAGAATCCTGTTGACTGTGGTAGCATGCCACAGAGCACCTAGGAGTTGGTCCTAGGTCTTAATCAGAAGACTAATATGATCAGTGGCGTAAGATCATTATGGAACCTGTACGGAGGAAATATTGGGCTCACGAAGGTTAGCACGGAGACCAGATCTGTGGAAAGGCACACTGGATGCTTGGGGTGACCCCCCTTGATCTCTCAGCCCACCCTTACCTGGAAGCTTTGCAGGCTAACTGGACAGCTCCTCTCCTCCCATCTGCCAGCACTCACATTCTCTGCCACATACCTCTCATGTCACCAGGGCTCGGAAACCTGTAGCACCCAGTCTCCCTTTCAAGCAAGGCTCCTCTAGAAGATGCAGGAGCTAATGCCCCAGAGGAGGTGAAGCCAAGGGAAAAATGCTCCCCTTCCCCACCCCCTGGGTGGCCAACTCCTGTCACGTGCTCTGAATGACCCAGCAGGATCCAGTCCCCTGCAGCAGTGGCCATATCAGTGATTTCCATCCTTTCCCCCTTTCTCTCTTTCACTCCTGTTCCCTGAACTGCTTCCCAGCATTAAACTTGACCCAAAAGTTGCAAGCCCTGTTGCTAGGCATTGTGGGGTGTCCAGAGAAGATGATCGGGGAACATTACAATCTGAGGAAGGTTGAGAGTCTGAACTAAGGCAGTTAAGACAACTGAAATGAAGCGGAGGAAGATTTAGCCAAAGAATAACTGGTGAGACGTGGTGACTGGTCTTGAAGGAACAGGAAGAAACCATACACACCTAATTTTTCAGGGAATCAGTGGCACCTGTACAGGTATGTATAATTAATAGTTTTGTATTCATTATGGAAAGTGCATGGGGAAAATATTGGAATGACAAAGATTAAGGTAGAAACAAGAACTATATGTATATGGTGAGAGAAAGGGAGGGAGCCGAGATCAAGAGGAAGAGTGAGAGAGAGAAGGTGTGAGTGTGTGTTTGGGAGAAGCCGGGATTATGAAAGAAAAATTAGGAAAAACAGCAAGAAGAAAATATAACATGTTGTATTATCTCACATACATAAATTCCTACAAAATTAGATAGACGATAGATAGATATAGATTGATAGATGTAGATGTAGATACAGATAGAG
>PVKS010017354.1:29646-42300 GCA_004027875.1 Aplodontia rufa
AAAAAAAAAAAAAGGTAGATGGTAGATTTTTGGTACAAATGAAATGATACATTTTTTGGACTTACAATTCTGAGGAGCTAATGTTTCAATTTTCTGGACATTAGGAAGAATATCTAGGAGACTGGAGGGAGGGAATATGGGGGAATCATCTCAGAAGGAGATCTCTGCTCTCCTTGAGATATCCATTTAACTCAGGGGTTCTTCTGGAGGAAACAGCAACATGGGGAACCCAAGTTGGGCATCCGTGACATGGCATTAGCCCTGGATAACTAAATATATATAATTTGTTCTTGAATGTTTGATAATGTTTCCCCCTCAATTGTAACTCCATATTCATCTAATTAAAAAAAAGAAAATTCACATACACCAAAAACAAAAACAAAACCCCAAAAAACAAATAAAACCCTGCTAGTGATGATTTTCCAGTTGTCCCAGAATATTCAATAAGCCACTTTTCATGCACTGGTATGAAAGGTAGCAAGATGGTGGAATTCAGAGTGGTTGGCTTTCCTCAGCACCACGTTATCTCCATCCTCACCTGCAAGACTCCAACGCCAGGTCTCGGATTCACCTGTTGGCTCCTTTGCTCTCCTGGGTCCTGGTTAATGCTGCCTCTTGGCTGGGCTCCGTCCCCACATGGCCATGCTCCAGGGCTCTTAGAGAAACAGCATCTCGCGCAGTATAGTTCCCTCGGTCAAGGAAGATACAAAAAATCCAATTACATTGAGGTGAATCCTCACAGATTGCACATTGTCATAGAGGCTTGTCAATATCACACACAAAAAGAGCATATGGGATCATATGTTAATTGTCTAGTGCTTCTGTACAAATTTGCAATAATTTAGCAGCTTAAAGCAACAGACCTTTAATCTCACAGATAGTGCTGACCGGCAGAAACACAATGCAAGCCATATAATTCGCTTTTAAACATTCTGGTAGGTGCAATGAAGAAAGTAAAAAGAGAAATAAAATTAATTTTAATATTTTTTGTTGAATCCAATAGATCCCAAATCTTATTTCAACATGAAATCAATATAACAGTTATCAAGATATTTTACAATTTCTCTACTAAATCTTTGAAATTCACTCTGTGTTTTTCAATCACAGCACTTCTTAATTTAGGTTAATGGCTAGACAATTTCTTTGAAGTTATTTAGGTTCTAACCTCCAAAAATCTAAATAATAGGGGGACATCATTTAATACCAACAAATGTCAAAATTCCCTCCTCCAAAATAAATTGTTTTTCAACTTTAGAGACTACTTTTCCAGCTTCTGTCTTGGAATACACTCTTTCACTCAGTCAGAGGTAGGTTAAAGGGTATGGCAGAGAGGACTATAAATTATTATTTATTGACCTTCAGTGAAGATTTCTGTACCATTTGCTGTAACGCTTCCCACTTCTGAAAACTCTCTTGGGGCAGATCAATGAGATAGAAAGCAGTGAATCAGTTTTCTGTTTCTGTTTTTGTTTTAATTTTGGTAGCAGGGATGGAATGCAGGGGTTGTTCAACTACTGAACCACATCTCTACCAGTTCTTATTTTTTATTTTGAGACAGGGTCTAGTTAAGTTGCTTAGGGCCTCACTAAGGTGCTGAATCTGGCCTTGAACTTGCAATCCTCCTGTCTCAGCCTCCCAAGCTACAGGAATTACAGGTATATGCCTCCACATCTCAAATCAGTTTTGAACAAATAAAATTTATTTCCTTTTCTGGCCTTTGGTGTTGGTCATACAGGCTGAGCATCCCTAATCCAAAAATTCAAATGCTCCAAAATCTGAAACATGACAATGGGAAATTTCTACACCATGAAACTTTTCTTCATGCACAAAATGACTTAAAATACTGCCAAGAATTACCTTTCAGTCTATGTGTACAGGTTATATTATGAAATAAATGAACTTCATGTTTAGATTTGGGTCTCATTTCCCAAACATCTCATTTTATATATGCAATTATTCCAAATTCTCAAGAAATCTGAAATCCAGTATACCTCCAAACCCAAGCATTTCAGATAAAGGATGCTCAACTTGTATAACTATCTTTGAATGACAGGTCCCCAGGAGGTTGATTGATGGACAAATGTTTCCTTCACTGTTTCTTATGCGCTTTGGGGGCTGCCCCAGGGCCTTTGAACATCAGCATAGCTGATCCCATCCAGGAAGAGATGAGTTCTGGACCGTTAGTCCTTTTGCATATTTATAGCCCCACTCAACCTTCTTGACCAGACACAAATTACATTCTCCTTGGGAAACCTTTCTGAGCATTGCTAATCTCCCTCTTTCATCATTCCAGAATCCCTTGTACAGCTTCTATCAGAGCCCTGGACACTCTTCACTCTGATGGTTTATTCATTCCTGTGTGTACCCAGTACAGTCCCCAACACAGTCTCCAAGGAGAAGCCCAAACCGTTCATCTCTTCATTCTGTGAAGTTCACAAGGCTTTCCCGATGGTAGGCACTGTCACTGGGGCTGCGTTAGTGCATTGAAGAGAGGAAAGCTAATTGGCCCATATGGGAAGATGAACCTGCCACCTTTATGGGTTCCCTGAGCTGGAAGACAGAATTTGCATGCTTTTATTCTCCTGGGTCAAAGAAGCCACATGCAGTTCAAAGTTGTCGGGGGCTGAATCCAGGGATATTTGACAATGCACCTCTTTAGTGAGATAAAGGGGACCTAGTCGCAGGTGGTGGGGATGGAATCAATGAAGTTCCTGGCCCCTTTTGCTTTAACAATAGTCTTTGTTGCGGAGCCTCTAAGAAGTGATTAATGCGAGCTCCTGCTGAGAACTTCAAATTGATCTTGGCAAAGAAAATGTCATTTCTCTGCCTGTCCCTTGGTTTCAGAGAGAAAACATGGAAAGAAAAGTTTCAAACAAACTGAAGAGCATACACAAGATGCTTTCAAAGAAGACAGAGGGTACCGTAGGCCGTCCTGGGGTAGGAATAAGCACATCCACTGCTCAATAGTACAAGTCCCTCCCCATCATGACAGTGTCCCACTTGCAGTTGGCTTTCTTCTGTTGTTGTCCTTAACAAAGACACATCTGCTCCTCCATGTGACACTGCGATCTCTCAGGCTGTCGATCCCATGCTACTGTGGCATTCATTCAATTCTTTAAACGTATTTTTAGTGTACCTACTCTTCTCCTGAACCATCTTCAGCTCTGAGGGTGGAGAAATAAATCTAACAAAGTCCCAGCCCAGAAGAAACTCATATTTTAATAGAAAATATAGAGAATGAAAATATGAAATTATAATGTCAGAAACACAGTAATAAAAATGCCTAAGAGACATATTAGTGATAGAGAAAATAGAAGCTCTTACTCTGTTTCTTTGTTCATTCTTTCAACACATATATATTAGCTGTAATCATGTGATCTCTGAGGCTGTGGGGTTAACAACAGTGAAAAGAAGAGCCCAGTTGGTGTCTTTGAAAGATCTCTGGGCTTATGAAAGCTTGGATTGTTCAGAGACCTAAAGAACTATGGTACGGCTGTAGCCCAGGGGTCAGAAGGCACTGTGGCATAAAATCGGTTGCAGGGCTGAGCAGGGGCGGCACCCAGAAAAGCTCTGCAGACTGTGCTGAGGGTTTAGTTTTTGTGCTTTTTGATGTTTTTGTTTTTTCCTAGGTGAAAGGTTTTAGGTGCAGGAATAACAAGATATGATTTATATTCTTGAATGACCATTCTGGCTGCTATTGCAGAGATTGAGGTTGGGACTTGAGATTTAGAGAAAAGAGATGATTAGAGGCAGAGAGATCAGTTGGGAAGTGGTTGCAATACTTCAGGTGAAAAGTTCTGGTGTATTATGCTAAAAAGTGACAGTAAAAAGAGAAAGATGTGTGGGGAGCCATACACCAGACTTACAATAGGGCAGGATGAGAAATGTTAGTATAGGAGGAGGGGGAAATATAATATGGGAGCAAGAAATGACTGAGAATCTTACCTTTTTCCAAGTCAGCAGGAAGAGCAGAATCACAACAGAATCATCACAACCACCATTAACACCATCTTTACCTCCACCATCATCATCACCACCACACCATCTTCATCACCACCACCATCTCCATCACCATCGTCATCACCACCATCATGACCCCCACCATCACCACAACCACACCATCACCATCACCGTCATCACCATCACCTTCATCACCATCACCACCACTACCATCATCGCCACCACCATCTCCATCACCATCGCCACCACCACCATCTCCATCACCATCACCACCACCACCATCATGACCCCCACCATCACCACAACCACACCATCATCATCACCATCACTGTCATCACCATCACTGTCATCACCATCACCACCACTACCATCATCACCACCACCATCTCCATCACCATCACCACCACCACCATCATGACCCCCACCATCACCACAACCACATCACCATCACCATCATCACCATCACCACCACTACCATCATCACCACCACCATCTCCATCACCATCGCCACCACTACCACATCACCACCATTGTCAACATCACTATCATCATCACCATCACTATCACTGTCACTACCATCATCACCATCACTATTATCAATCACTATTATCATCAGCTTCATCTTTATCATTTTCATTCTGAGGACCATTGTAATAATAATCCACAAGGACTAACAACTTTAGTGTACAGTGAATCATCGTCCATATTAACTAAGTTGAGTTTCTCAAGTAGATGTCTCATCAACTCTGATTTCCCAATCTCTAACTACAAGGCTCTTATTTGAAACCTCTGTCCCCATCACCCCATTCATTGTCACTAGATGCTCAGTCCCTAGACCTGTCCCCACTGTCCTTTCTGTCTCCTGTCTCTTCATGCGCCAGCCATCCTGGTAAGATGTCCCCCACCTATCCCTTCCAGCTCCGCATGTTTAATCATGCCTTGAACATTCTCCCCTGCATTCCATCCTTAACCTTGGATCACTCGGAGTGTTCCATTTTTCTGGTGATGAACATCACAAAGTTTTGCAGCGGGTAACCCCTCTGGTTCAGTTCTCCTCATTTCATCTCCTGAAGAATAATCTCTCACTTTGCAAATCAACTCCACGCCTTGTGAGCCCCAGTGTTTTCTTTCCCTCTCTCTATTCAGCAGGCAGCTCCGTAAATGTCCTCACCCCCCTACTTCAAAGAAAAGACAGAGAAAACCCTCATACCAGTCCCTGTACCTTCTCTATTCTGTAGCTTAAAAACTTTCTTTACACCATTTGTTTTAAGATTTCAACTTATCTTTGTATCCAACTGTGTCTCTTCTCAGTTGTCAATAACGGGTGACAAACGAGTTACCTGATTGTCATTTCCTTTGATTCTTTTATTAAGAGCCCATCGGAGAGAGCTGCATTGGAAAGCTTTAAATTCTATTTTGAAAGAATCTCATATCGATAACATCTGCCTTAATGATTTTTCAGGTCACCACTGTTTTATTCTCGCTATACAGAGTAGAATTGGGGGACTTGATCACTCCTTTCTCAGCTCTGATGAATATAATCCTCCCGATCCCCTAAGCACTCCTTTGCACCGCGGGACTGCGTTCTTGTTAAGTAGCTCTGCTTTGCTGCATCCACACAGGAATGATAACACCCCTAGGCGCCCACCTGGGACACGAGCTTTTAAATCACAACAGCATGATTTTAATAGGCGACAAAAGGGCCTCCATTACATTTTAAATGCCACCAAGTATATTATAAAACTCAACTCAGGATTTATCAGGATGCCAATTAGGAAAAACTTGATGCAGAGGTTACTTTTAAAACACCACTTATGATCTGAGAATTTTCCAACTATGTATTTGGGCAAAGTCAAGCTGTAAATTGCCAGGAATTTGAATGATGTTATGCAGATTCGTGCAAAATTGCTTTCCTCCAGGATTATGCTTTGATGGGGTAACTTTAGACTTTGCTAAGAATCATCATTAAAAACCAAACAAACAGGGGCTGGAGTGGTGGCTCAGTGGTATTGTGCTTGCCTGGCATGTGCGAGGACGCGGGTTCAAACCCCAGCACCACATACACAACGAAGTATCGGAGCAAAGAAAGCCACATGAAAAACTATAAAAATTAATTCTCTCTCTCTCACTGTCCCTCTACCTTTAAAAAAGATAAACAAATAAATAAGCATTTACACACTTGTAAATGTACTCTAGTAGAATCCACTATTCTGAGCACCAATAAAAACTTCTACCTTAAAATTTTTAATTTAATTTAATTTAAAACTTTTTAGTACTGTGAATTAAACCCAGCACCACATAACCACGGAGCCACATCCCCAGCCCTTTTTATTTTGTATTTTGAGACAGGATCTTGCTAAATTGCTTAGCATCTCACTAAGCCATTAAGGCTAACTTTGAACTTGTAATCCTCCTGCTTCAGGCTTCCAAGTTGCTGGAATTACAAGTGTGCACCCTCCTGCCCAGCAAAAAAAATAAATAAATAAATAAATAAATTAGAAAGTGTTACTGCTACATTGTTCTGGAGATCACAACACCTTCCTTATAAGGATCTCATGGATAGATTTCAACGTGATCCATGTGTCAGGAGCATTTTTACTTCTGAAAGGGTGTCCTGTTTTTATTTCATGAACTTGGTGAGTAATGAAGAAACAGTCAAACTTCCCCCAGGAAGCTCAAAGGTGAATTATTTGTCTCAGCCATTTCTTGATTTCAGGTAATTATGGTTACATTTTAACCTTATGCTGAGTTCTATAGTATACCTTCTGTCTTATTTGTCCGATAACTTTCTCTCCAGTTTTAATTTGTAATGCTTTATGGTGTTGCATGTACTGCTAGAAGCCAGTGGGAATCCTTTGTGGAAAAGATGGAGGCATAACTAAAAAAATAATGTTCTTAGTGTTGAGTCTCTTTGAAATGTTGTGTCTTCCACTGCTGCTCTAAAACACCACCAATAAAGTATCCCCATGAACAGATAGCTAAGGCAATTAGAGCCACTGTGTTTTGACTAAAAATCATAACTTGTTTTTAGCATTATCTTGGGCTGAGTCTGGTGATGATATCCAACTTTGGGATGAGAGAGACTATGCAGGTTCCTGGGGATCTTCCTCTGGAGATGTTTTTCTTTGGAATCTGCTGCAGCTGAAGACAGAGAGGGCTTAGACACTGAGTATTCTGGGTAGTCAATATCGTGAACCTAAGAATGACTTTATTCTGGTGAGGAGGACTTGGAAATGAAGGTCTGAATTATTAAACCAGTATCAGAATGGTTGAAAAAAATAAATGGAATGCTCCTCTTCTTAGGTCCCTGAAGATGATAAGACTATTGCATGAGTCAAAAAGCGCCAAAGGAAGCTGATTTTACTCTGATGGTTTGGCAGGTCAGAACAGAAGCTGCGAGCTATATTTTGAATCTGTGACTGCTATGACCGGTGTTGGGTACATCCTGTTAGGGTAATACTTGGAGTTGCATGAATATTTATATTTATTCCCACACAGCCTATCTGCGATCTAGAGGAATCTCTAACATCTCGTCTGCAACTATCTGAAGAGACACACCAAGTTATATCAGGTCATTGGTGACATTTCTTTTCTTTTGTGCTGCCCCATGTTTAAAGGCTGATGGTTGGGCAGGAGGAAACAGAAATAAGCTGTAATCACTGTGTGTGGTCACAGAAGTCTTTCTGCATGAGCGTTATGGTTTGAATGTGCCCTCCAAAGCTCATGAGCAATGGTGTTGAGAGGTAGGCACTTTAAGAAGTGAGCGGATCTTGAAAATCTGTCCTAATGAATGGATCATGCTGTTATCCTGGAAGTGAGTTCCTGATCGAAGGATGAGTCTGTTCTCTTCCCTTCTCTTTCTGTCCTCTGCTATAAGATGATGCAGATACTGGCTTTTGACCTGGGACTTCCTGGCCTTCAGAACTGTGAGAAACAAATTTATTTTCTTTATAAACTACCCAGTGTCAGGTACTCTCTTATAGCAGCACAAAACAGACTAACAAATGAACAACTCAAATTCTTATAAGTAGGAAGAAAGGCTCTAAAATAAATATAGACCAGGCTGAAGTTTGTGGGAGGGGTTGGGGGAGATCCTATTGTGACTCAGCTCTTCTTAGTTTTGGTTTCCAGTGTTCATGTGGGAAACCATCCAGAAGAAGTGACAGGGAGGAATGGAAGTGTAGACCCAAAGAGAGGGCCACAAGCTCCAGGAAGACTGAAGGGGTTACTGGAAAATGAGGTGCAGAGCTAAACAGAGCCAGAGAAACCACAGCCACATGGGCTGGGGTGGAGGCTGTTGTGACTCCACAAAAGTTTCTTCTAAACTCTGTCGATTGCAACTAAAAACATGCATAAAATAAGAAGAACATATCTACTGTGCGTTGCAAAGCGCTCCCAGGTAGTTATTTTTGTTTGTGTGTTTTTGCCAGAGTTGCCATAATCAGTCCCCCACCTGCTTGGTGCCACCCCCACCACTATTCTCCACCTCCTTCTCTGAACTCCATTTATGCAACTCTTGCTTTTTAGGTTTCTAATGTCAAGCTCATCTGTGTCTTGGGGCTTTCGCGTTGGTTCTTCCCTCTGTCTTGAACCTTCTTTATCTGTATCAGGTCTCAGCTAAGGACTGTCTCTGACCACTTCTCTAGCTCAGTCCCTGGCCTCCAAGTCCTGCTCTAGCCTCACTCCACATTTGTTCCCTTCCGTGTAAACCCAGAAGTCTCTACTTATTCAATTCTTCTCTTGGTCGCTCAGCTATTTTTTCTATAGAATGTGGACTCCAGGACACAGTTGCCCACAGCCTGTCCATTGGCTGTCATGGAACCCGGAAGGTGGCGGAATTTCATGACAGAATAGGAATGAACACGTATGCAGTCCCTGCACCCTTCGTTATTCCACATGGTTTTCATAGATTCATTCAACTCTCACCTTCACCCAAGGAACCGTTTTATCGTTATTCCTATTTTATGGAAGCAGGAACAGGTCCAGACTTGTGCTAAGTCACAGTGTTACCAAGTGGCAGAGCTGAAATTCTGATTCAAGAAGTTTGGTCCAAGAGCCCAGACTTGAGCTCACCGATTATTTACGTTTGTATCCTCAATTATCTCATCTTATGAATGGAAGAATGAATGGTTATTCCAGGGATAGCCAGGCATCCTAAGACAGAGAAGGTCTCTTCCAAGTTCCAATCTGTTATGGACTGAATGTTTTTCTCCCCCTAAAATCCAAACATTGAAATTCTGATCTGCAAGGTGGTGATATTAAGAAGTGGGAGTCTTTGGGAGATAATGTCATGAGGGCGGAGCCCTCGTAAATGGGATCAGTGCCCTTACAAAGGGGCCCTCAGAGCATTCTTCCACCCTCTCCACTGTGTAAAGAAACTCTCAGAAATTGGCATTCTGCAATCCAGAACAGGGTTCTCACCAGAACCCAGCCTGCAGTCCAATCTTGGACTTCTTGCCTGTAGCACTAAAGAATAAAATTCTGTTGTTCATAAGCCACTTGTCCTGTGCTACTTGGTTACGGCAGCCAAAACAAAGACAGCAGCCACTTTTACTTGGGCTAGAAAAGTCCATGAAAAAGAACTGGCCTGAGCCGGGCACAGTGGCACACGCCTATAATCCAAATGGCTTGGGAGGTTGAAGCAGGAAGATCGCGAGTGCGGACCAGCCTCAGCAACTGAGTGAGGCCCTATCTCAAAATGAGAGGGACTAGGGATGTGGCTTGGTGGGTCAGTGCCCCCGGGTTCAATTCCTGTCACCAAAAAGAAAAAAAAAATACCTGGTCTCGGAAAGCTGGGTGTTTCTACCTTCCTAGGGTGGCACATCCCACCACAGCAAGCTCAGTGAGCCCCTGGGAGGTGACAGTTTGCCATTCCTCCAAAGATGCTGGGTTGTCAGTGGCTGGGTCACGCTTCCTCTGGGGCAGGATTGCTTACAAAGCGGTACTGCATTTTCTACATCCTCAGTTCAGCGCGGCCCTGGGGAATCCTCAGCCCTTGCTCCTCTGCTGGGAGGATGAGTGGGAGCAGAGTCAGAAACTGCCCCAGGCTTCCTTCTCTTTCCTTCATCCTCCTGGATATTCTCTGAACTCAGCAGCATTCAAAGACCACGTGTGTTCGTGTCCAAGCGCAGACTGGTTGGTTTTATCCCCTCCTCACGACTCCTTTCTAAATGCCTCGCAGAACGCTGGTCTGAACACCGTGAGAGGGGTCAGGGAGGATGATCTGTTTCCACTTTCAAGATTGGACATTTTATTCCAACAGTGTCAGCCGTATTGATTATGTGTCCACTCTGTGCATAATGATAATACTAATAAACCCGTGTTTATACAGTCCCTATAAACCCTAGAGTTTGCAAGGAAGCCCGAAGGTCATCAGCTCCGACATGACTCACGCAACCCATCCCCAGTATTGATTTTATCTTCCTGAATCCTCACAATCGTGTGAAGTAAGGTGGAATATTAGTTCTAATTTAAAGTTGGAGAGAAACAACAGCAATGACTTACCTAAGGTCACATGGGAATAAGAGACTGAGCAGACACTCCAATCTCTGTCCCTGTAGAGCGATCCACTGTAATCGATGGTCACCACCTGCCCACTCTGTCTGGGATGTATGAGTTTGCTTGTGCTGTGTAACAAACCTTCTCTAAACTCAGTGACTTAACACAGCACTTTTTTATTTACTTGATCATACTGTGCATTAGCAAATTAGGCTGAGCTCAGTAAAATGGCTCTTCAGCTGAGATCAATGGGTTTTGTGGCCAGTTGCTGGGAGTGGACTGGATGAGGGCAGGCTCAGCTGATATGGTCCATCTTTAACGGGCCCTGATCCCCCAGCCAGCTAGCCTGGACTTTCTAAAAATGCAGCTGCAAGATCTCCTAAGGCTGAGGCTCAGAACAGGAGAACATTGCTTCTTCTATTCTCTATTGATCAAAGCAAGTCACAGGGACAGCCCAGATGCAAGAAGAAAGGGTAACAGTTTCATCTCTTGCTGGAAGGGGCAACAAAATCCTCTATCAAACAGTATGGAAACAAGGAAAGGAAACATTTATAGCCCCTTTCATATAAATATTAATAGATATAGAATATGTAGTGTACGTACATGATGGAGTATTACTCAGCCGTAAAGAAGAAATAAACCACGTCATTTGCAGGTAAATGGATAGAACCGGAGACTATCACGCTAAGCGAAATAAGCCATACTCAGAAAGTCAAAGGTCAAATGTTTTCTCTGATAATGTGGAAGCTAGTCTAAAATAAGCTCAGGGACAGGTAAAAGAAATGGGGGGATTCCATCAAAATAAAAGAAAGATCAGGGGAGTAGAAGAGGATTGAGGGGGAGGGGAAGGATAGGATAAGGAAAAAAGAGTGGAGTGAATCTGACCTAACTTTTTTATGCACGTATGTGAATATACTACAGTGAATCCCACCATTATGTATATCCAAAAAATGCTAATAAAATAAGCAAACAGCAGAAACATTAGCAGAGTAGAGGAAAGGGAACTGGTGGGCGGGAGAGAGGGAGGGCAAGGATAACTACCAGGTACTGAATTGGAGCAAATCACGTTCCATGTATTTACATTTATGTCAAAATTGATCCTAATGCTATGCATAGCTAATACGGGTAACAGGAGGAAAGGCAGAGACAGGGTCTTTTCTCCTCCTCCTCTGCTTGGATGGTGGTGGGGACAGGGACTGTGTCTTCCATGCTTTCAGCTCTTCTCAGGCAGATCTGCCGTGGGCCTCTCGATCTCTCTGGACAAGAGTTGTTCATGACTTCCTGCTGCTGTTTGTCTCTATGCTACCACATCATTCTGTATGGTAGCCATCTACCTCAGCCATCTAGGCAAACAATTCCTCCTGTTAAACTCCTTCTATTTAAGTACTTGAAGTCATTTTCCTGCTTAGAAATATACTGACATAATCCTCCTTGCTGAGATTTTTTCAGACCTCTGACTTCTGCTTCCCAGTTCACCATGAGTTCACTGTGTGGTCCTGGCCAAGGTAATGAACAGCGCCGGTACCCCAGCGGAAAAGCCCGGGTGTTCAGGGTGCTGATCGCTAAGGGCTGCTGTTCTGCTGGTGCCTCTCACTACGGCTTGAACTGATTTTTTCACCATTAGTCTTGGTAACACATGCCTGCATTCATTTACCAATAGCTATGGATTATATGGCTTCTCTGGGTTGCTGAGCCAATTTCCACGTGAGTTGATTGAGATCCAGGGAGTGGGATGAGCAGAGTGGGTGAGGGTGGTGGAGGCAACCTTCTCACTTCTCCCTTGAGCAGGAACAGACAGCCAGAGCATCCTCAGACCCCCTGCAGGAAGCCTGCCCTGTGCTCCCCGCAACCAGGGGCGCTATGGCTGGAGAGTTGCTGCTCCCTGTGTCTGCACACCCTGAGGCCCACAGCCAGCAACCCTGCTGCCTCTGCCAAACTCACAAGTTGCAAAAGCCTAGAAACGAGGATCCTTCCCCATCTGGGTTAATCAGGATTTCAGCTTTCAGCAGATGCCCCCATTTTGTCCTTTCCACGAGCTCCTCTTTGTCTTCCTCGAAAGACTTTCCCTTGACAATCTAATAGAAGGAAAACGGCTTCTCACTCTGCTCTCCGGGACCATCACAGCAACCAGAGACAAGTGCCATCACCCTCACTTCCTGTGTCCTATATCCCACACACCTGGTCAGGAACATTCAA
>PVKS010017355.1:0-42194 GCA_004027875.1 Aplodontia rufa
GATTTTACTCATCATGATCTCTTCCATAACCATCCATTTACCCTCAAAGGCTGCAAGGTCATTGTTTCTAATTGCTGTGTAATATTCCATGGTATAAATGTACCACAGTTTTTGGATCCATTCTTCCTGTGAGGGACACCGGGGTTGTTTCCATAGCCTAGCAATGGTAAATTGTGCTGCCATGAACATCGATATTGCTCACCTTGTATTCTTAAATGGCACTTTTATTATTTTTCTTCTCATTGGGATTGGTCATATTTCTAGAGTTTCTACCATTACAACTTATATCTTATAAAATTTAAACTGAAATTACTGCTTCAAATCATTATACTATTTTGAGGTGATGAATAGAAAGTGAAAAAAGAGAAATTCTCTGTATTGTCATATAATTCCAAAGTTTTTGGAAATTAAAAGTTAAGTATGAACATAAGCTGTGTGGAGTGGTAACACTTGTTTGATGATAGGGATTGTCAGAAACAGTTGGACATATTATGTTCTACTTTTCAAGCAAGCACAAACACAAATCCATTAAAATATATTCACATTTTTGATAGATTTGTAAAGAATAGGGGGCTGGTATGCCAATGTGTGACCTGATCCACACCACCATTCTGTTAGAAAGGTAAAACTGGCTCCTTGTATCTTCATCCAAACATATAGTCAAAAATGTAGCTTTTCTTTTTTTTTCTTCCCAGAGGGTGTTCTCTGGCTGAATCTTATTTTCCCCTTGTGAAAGAAAAATCTGAGATGAGTTAAATTTAATGTAGTTTATTTGAGCAAGGACAAAAGTCCTAGAACTGGGCAGCTTTCCAGATTGAAGTTGGTTCAGACTGCCTCACCTCATCAAATGTGTCAGTAGTGTTTATAGCCAGAGAAAAGGCAGTGACATACAGAAGCAACCTAATTGGCTGCAGTCTGCAGTTATCTCACACGGGCATGGTCTGACCATTTGGCAATCTGTGATTGTCTGAAGCTCAAGTGCTCTGATTATTGAGACTCAACTATCAGTTACAGGAATACAGTTTTATAGTACTTTGCAATTTCTTTACATTATAAATTAGGTTGCACTTCTTTACATATGGGGGCAGTTTGGGGCCAAAGTGTATCACCCAAGTACAAAAATAAACTTAAGCCATACTTAATGTCACTAATCCATGCAGTCCAGATACTTTAAACCTGGAAAGATTAAAATGCAATTCAGACCAGCTCTCTGTGTGCTCTGTAAACCTGTGGGTTAAAATCACATTATTTCTATCCAGTAAGTCACATAAAAACGATCTGGGTTAAGAGAAGGGTTTGCAAAAGCATTCACTATTAACTAAGAAACAAGGACCTGTGCCTTATTATATTAAAGTTACTTAGGCAAGATGGAGGTGATTAGCATGTATGCAAATGTATAGAGTTATATTCCAAAAAATAATGCTTGCTATCTATTGACATAAATTAAAATGTGATATGTTAGTACACATATAATGTGACTACTAATTGTCAGTGCTGTATCACTGTAGGGCACATGTAATATGTCATTGGCTACAAATCTTACTTTCTAAATAGATTCTTTGAGTTCTGTGATGCCTTGTGGAATTTTTGAAAAATATTGGTTTTGACATTAGTCACTTATGAATGGAAGAGTACTCTTTATTCCACTCTATGATCTGAAGTTTAAATTTTTTTTCAAATGGAGCTATGTAAATATTAGTGTGAGTATATAGTTTTGATACAAATTTGAAGTATTTTTTGACTCAGGTTTTATTTATCTGTTTATGGTCCATTGATTACTTTTCATATTTGAAGCAAAATCTAGGGAGATTTATTAGGATTATTTTACTTAGTCTCTTTCCCTATCAAACTGAATTACTAGCAATAATAGAAATGCTATTTTGAAGTATTTATTCATCCTATCATAAAATTAATTTGTTTGAAAAAATGTGTGTTAGAAAGATAGAAATGCACTTTAGTATTAACAAACTAAATTTGTATTATATGCCTACAACTTAATAGGTAATGTAGCTTGCCTGGGACACAATTTCCTTATTAGTAGATTAAAAATTATAAAAAACCATATTTTATTTCATATTTGAAAAATCAGAGATCATTTTAAAATTCTTCTTAAACAGAAAAACAATTTGCAATGCAGTGTATCCTTTTTATTGAGATGTTTTTCAAGTAATGATTTCATTTTAGTGGAATGATTGGATATCAGGTTATTTTTTTAACCTTCTTGACATATTTTTTCATAGTCTCATATTGGTTCTTTCAAAATGGCTGGGTGCAGTGGGGAGAGCAATCTGTTGCCTAGCAACTGCTTTTCCCGAGTGACCTCTTTCGCACTACAGCTTTTGGACGCAGGTATGCACTGCTATGTTCACATTCACCAAACGAATCTGTGTAACTTCTATAGCTAATCGTGTGAAAGAGAATTTGAAGACCGTGAATAAGGATCATACATGTGTTTAAAGATTCTTAAGAAATGTTTTGGAATTTGGATTTTACCTATTTGTTAAATGTAATAGTTTAGTTTTTGAACTGATAACTTCTTTGTTTATGCTGTTTATTGGTAAGAGCTAACGTCCTTGAATTTCACACACATCTACTAAATTTGTGTTTTCTATATAATGGGCACATATTCAGCCTTAATAATGACACTCTTGTAATAACAGCAGAATTCAAAGCACAGAGTTTTATTTAAGGTAGTAAACAATTACCCTGCATAATAGACCTATAAACAAACTCTTTATTAATAAATTTGTTAATGATAGTTTGCTGTTTATGGAAATGATTAAATTGGCTTTTATCCTAACATAAGCCTGTAGTTTTATTAAATGTCATAGTGAATAGCAGTGTTCATAAGCATAAGTACCAGTTGGTTAGGCAGAGAGAGTCCTTGCATAATTTGGGGGGAGTTTTTAATACTTGAAATTCTGAGGTTCTACTAAAGCACATTTTTCTCAATATATCTATGTAAATCACTGAGAGTATGCAGGCATTTGGTGTAATCAGATTTCTTTCAGTAATCAGCTTGAAAATAGTTCTAACAGTTCACATTAGAGCTAATTAGTTTGTGACTATGTTAATTGCTGTAGGACTAGCTAATTGTTACTTTGGGATTATTTCTTGTTGTTTCCCAGTCTTTGAGGCAATCATAACATCCATTTGCAGAGCCTGATGTAATCCTGCAGACAAAGATGCCGTGAGTTTTCGAATTTGCACTTTCACATCTTATTCTATTTGGGCCTAAAATTCAGGATATTAACTTTAGTTTCTAAGAAGAGAGACCAGTTAAAAACTGGACTCATCTGAAGTTTATTTCTCTTTTCTCAAGCAATTCATACTACTTTTTGAAAAATGAAATCTTATTTATCATGTGTGAGGTCTTGTTTTCCATGCAACACTTGAAGCCATGTGCGTGCAAATTATTTTTTCTGCCACCTACTGTGTGATATTTACAGGTGCTTCTTTATAAACAAAATATTTATAAGGACCAGAGATTTGAGGGGAGGGAAGATTGGTAATGTTTCACAGCTTTTAAATTCTTAATGCTGTTTGTCACAAACTAAAAAATTTGAAACATTGCTGTCTCCATCAGGCATGCACATCTCTTTCTTGTCGACAATGTCAAGTATGTTTTCTCCAGAAACTTTAGTAGAAAACGATATACTACTCAACTAATACCAAACTAATTTTTAAGAGAAATAAACAAAACAGGTACAAATCAATTAATGGTCATAACTACTTGAAAGGGTCAGTCATGCTACTGTGAATAGGGGGACATGAGGAAAAATAGTCACATAATTATAACCCATAGGACTGGCAGAGATGTCAAATTCTAAACAGTATCAGGTGCTGAGGTTTTCTGGAAGAACATCTGCTCTTCCACACTTCTAGTGCAGATGAAATGTATGCAGTAATTTCAGAGGCTATTAATTGAAGATGTACATACTGTAACCAGTAATATCCACACTGGTTATCTGCAAAAGAGATTAGACATCTGCTTATGCAATATGTGAACATGGATGAATTGCAAAAGGAAAAAGGTAAAATGTGATGTATACTTATACAAAGAAATAATAAACCACTTGCAAGATTCAGCAAGATAAGTTGTAAAATCAGATTTCCACAGAGATTAGAGAGTTTGGACTGATAAGTGTATATAATGATGCCAAAGTACTCTGTTTAAAGACTAAAAGAATTGAAAGTATCATTAGGGAATAGGAGTCTATCAAAATTTACTAAGTTAAGAAACTTTTTTAAAGAATCTAATAGAATTTCTGGATCTCAAAACAGTGCGTAGCAAGTGAAACAAAAACTGAGTTAAAGATGTAAATAATAAACTGGAAGACAGAGCAGAGAAAATTATTCAGAATGAATCTATGAGAGACAAAGATATGAAAAAAGGGTGAGAAAGGGTTCCAGAGGAGATGGTAAGGGCAGAAAACTGGCATTATGTGAGGAAAGAGGCATTCCCACCTATGTCTCATGCAGGATAATTAAAGAAGTATTCACATGTAAACAAACTGTAGCAAAACTGAAGAACCAGGAGAAAAGGGAAGATTTAAAGTCAGTTAGAGAAAAAAGACTGATCACCTAAAAACTGCTGACACCTCAACAGCAGTTGAAATTGATAGACAATGGTAATAACATCTCTCATGTACTGAAAGAGGATTCTCAGCCCACAGATGTAAATTCAGAAAGACAATCTTTTAATAATGACATTGGATGAAGATGTTGTCAGACAAAAGATATTGTTTGTTTGTTGTCAACAGACTTCCTCAAAGGAGCTTTTACCTTTTATAGGATGTGCTTCAGGGAGAAGAAAAATAACCACAGATGGTCCAGGATACAAAAGGAAAATATCAACAAGTAAAAAGGAAAAATTTTGAGTAAACTGAATAAGCACTATTCGTACAAAAATAACAGACGTATTTAACTTCAGAAGTTAAAACCAAGCTACAATTGAAATCCTAGAAGTTGGGAGGGAAGTGATATTGCTGAAAACATTCAAAGTGGCTTATATTTTTTCCAGAAGACAAAGGTACCAATTATCTTTGAACTTTATTTATATTTAAATATGTTTGTAAAAATATCTTTGGTAATCATTAAAGGAGAAAAGAATAATGGAATGTAAAAGAGCAAAAATCAATCCAAACAAAACAAGAAAATTTTTAGAAGATAAAAGAAAAATGAGACAAATAGGTAATACAAATTTAGATGGTAGAAATGAATACAAATGCATAAATAAAAATAATCCTTATAAATGGTCTCAATTGTCAAAAATCAATTAAACTGCTTTGTGTAAGAGATATAGCTGAAATATAAAGACATGAAAGGCAGGCTGAACATAAAAGGATAGAAAAATCCATGTTAGGTGTAAATCAAATATGACAGCTCATAAAACAACACTAATTCTTTATAAAACAGATTTTAAAGCAAAACCTTAAAAGAGGAAAAAGTGGACATAGCAATTTTGAAAAAAAGTTGTGAAAATATAAGTTTCAACCTCTGTATGCCCAGTGAAAAATGTTTTAAAATAAATAAAGCAAAAAGTTACATAACTTCAGGGAGAAACAAATCCTTCACCATATTCATAGAAAGGACTGAATTAAATTATTTTTCAAATCAGGAAGAATTTAAGATATGAACAGCTCCATGAACAGATTTTTATAAAAATTTTACAAAACTTGATCACATACTAGATTGAAAAGTAATCTCAATAAATTATAAAATATTCACATTGCACAGCCATATTTTCTGACCAAGATACAAGTGTAGATTGACTCAAATGCATTCACTAATACATGGACATTTTGAGCTATCAAAATGCAAATAATATGTACTAATGTATACATATGAGAAATCAATTTTAAAAATGGTCTTGTAAGCATTCTATAATTTTAGATACTTTAAAAGCCATTTAACCATGAGTCAAAGAAAAAAGGTAAGTTGGAAAATGTTTAATTTTTTTAAAATTGTGGAAACTCTAATTAAAGCATTTATAAATGGATAGCTTATAGAATTAAGGCCTTATAATAATAATAATTATTATTATTTATTTATTTTTATTATTTTCTTTAGGAAAGAATTGGAGCTAAAAAGAGATGCTAAAAACTAGTATAAGAATTTAAGAAAGGAAGAAAATTAAAGGAAAATAATGAAAATTATAATTTAATTTAAATGCAGTAAAATAATTTTATGAATAGAAAACAAAGACTCAAATTTAAAAATCCGATAAAAATAACTTTTGGTTAGATCATTCAGTAAAAAAAAAAGACAAAAATATTTGCTAGGCTTGGCACAGCTGTTCTTGCATGCCATCCCAATGCCTAGGGTGACTGAGGGCAGAATGATCACAAGATCAAGAACAGCTTGGACATATTAACGAGACCCTGTCTCAAAATAAAAAATAAAAAAAGACTGGTGGTTTAGTTTAGTGATAGAGTGTTCCTGGGTTCAACCCCAGCACCCTAGAGGGAAAAAATAAATAAACAAAGGCCAGACAGGTAGCTCAATGGTAGAGCAGTTGCTTAGCATGTGTGAGACCTTGGGTTCAATCCCGAGTATCACAAAGAAAAGAAAAAGAAAAAAAAAAGTAAAATCTGTAATGAAAACAGCATTTTAGTAAAAACAGATATTCAAAAATACAACAAAGATAATAAGATAACAAATTTACTATGACCATGTCAAATACCACATTGGCTGAAGGACAGTAGTATGAAAGCCCTAAATCTGTTTTGATAAGATCTCCCAAGGTAGATAGTAAACATAATCATGCTGTGTGACAGGATATTCAGGCAATGAAATATTAGAATCGGTTTCTACTTTTTTTTTTCTATTTACCTGTTTGTTGATGATATTAGGTAGGTGATGCCGTCTGTAAATTTGCCTATCAGACAAATACATATGATCAGTTTGTTATTTTTCTTTTTAGATAAGAATGTTTCTTTTCCTTTCACTTATCCATAAAATTCCTAACATCCTATAAAAATTTTGGGCCACATTAGATTATTCTACTTAACTTCCATTCTATTTTCTTCTAGTTGAAGAAGTCAAAAAGCTGAAAACTACCTTTCCCAGAATCGTTGCAACCAGATTTTTTGTTGTGGATAGATTTCGGCCACATAGATACATTCATGTGATATTGAGGCAGAGGTAAGTTGGGGCCACATGCCTGCACTCCTGAAGTTACTGAAGACACCATGCCTTTGGAAACTCTTGGCTTGCTTGCAAAATGACACCGTGTGTCTGTAGCCTTCATGTGTGAAGAAGCAATGGTGGGTGGTTCTCTTGCTTTCTCATCTTTGAAGCCTAATCTCAATGTTTTATATTTTCTTCTGGCATGACAGATGTTTGTGACTGATGTTGTGCTTCTTGATTTCAATTTCTGTTTAGTGGTAGTTTCAAAGCATCAGTTCTGGGTTGTTTTGATGATCGTTCCAAGAGATTGAGCCTTGAATTTGCTCTTCTCTGTTTTTAGGCACCTACTCCTAGGTTTAAACCTTCTGCTTTAATGAGCAGTGGCTTGTTTCTTGTCTTAAACCATCATCACACAGGCTCAGATGCTTTGGATACTTTTTTTCTTTCGATTATAGAGAGTTCGGGGTGGGATGATGCTTTCCAGCCATGGATTTGACTGTGGAATCAGTGACAATCTATGCAGTGTTCATTTATTTTTGTCACAGGAATCTTTCAGTATTAGTTCAGAGGTATATAATTATTCAAGGTCTACAAACAGCAGCATTGATTTCTATTTGACAAATCTCCCTGTCAGAATGAGTCCTGCTTCAGCTACACCACTTCCTGTAATACAGTTTTCCTCTGGCATTCTCCTAGTCAGATCTGTTTAGTGTAGGGGAAAGCTACTGCCTAGAAAAAGACAGGTCAGTGTCAACACACATCCTGATGGCTACCCAAACAGTATCAGGAACATTTTCATGAATATTTCTCAGTGGACCTGATTATTAAAAAAAAATTGATGAATCTGATTAAGCTGTAGTTATTCATACTCATATATAACATGATAGCTAATTTAGTCAATTTATTCATGACTGCAGTGAGCTATCCATACATTAATTTGAGGCATATTTATCCTGAGGGATACTTGGGCACATCAACTGATCCTTGACCTAAACCACATATTGCTACTGGGAAGAATTGATAGGTGACAGTTAACCATTTATCAAAATCTATATACCTGCCATTTGGTTTTGCCTCAATAATCTCAGGGTCTCTCCATTTTTAGACAAGCTGGGTATGAAATAATCCCAGAAGATTTAAGCAGTCAAGTCCTAGGGCATAGCACTTGCTGTCAACTGTTCTACCTGAATGCAAGACACATTGTGCTTCTCCAATTTTGTATGTTAAATTCAAGGAAGTAGGTTAGGAATTATGTTTTGCTGACTTATCTAAAAAGTTCCAGTTTAATGTATTATAAATTTAATTGTTTCATTTAGAAAATGTCTATAAATAGCTTTGGACTCAAAATGAATTTGTTAATGTTGATCTATGTTCTGGTTATAGTACAATCCTTGAATTAGTGACCTATATATAGCTTATATTACAGATCTGAGAATAAAAGAATGTGAATGAATATGAACCTTTGATTATCAAATCAAACTCACAATAAGCAGAGATCTTATCCAGTAACCCATTTAACTGGTAAGTTTAAGGTTAGAAGCAATAAAAAGGCACAGAAGGAGCTGTGGAGAACTATGACACACTGGGTGGCTCCATTGGTCTTTCCTTCCAGCATCAGGCTATTCTGGCATAGATAAATAATGTTTCTAATGAGGTTTGCAGGTCACCTCTCACAGCAGGGAGTGTTTAGAGTATATAACATCTGCACGTTCTTCCGAGAGAGTACAAAGGCTTTTATGTCATTCTTCAGGAAGCTGTGACTCATGAATTCATACATTGGTGTACCTACCATAAGGAATTATTTTTTATTATTAATTTTATTTATTATTTTTAGTTATGTATAACATTAGGATCTATTTTGACATAATTATAAAAGCAATGAAATATAATTTGCTCTAATTTAGTCCCCAGTATTATTCCCTTTCCTCCTCTCCTCCCTCACCCTGTTCCCTTTCTTCTACTCTACTGATCCTTCTGCTATTTACTTACAGTATTTTTTAACTTAGCGTCTTGTGAATATACATAATGGTGAAACTCACCTGGTATATTCATATATGCACATAGAAAAGTTAAGTCAGATTAATTGAACTGTCCTTCCCTTACCCTATCTTTCCTCCCTCTTCCTCAAATTCCTTCTACTTCATTGATCTTTCTTCTACCTGATGGAATTCTCCCCCCCTTATTTCTTCTTGTCCTCCCTAATTTTGGACCAGCTTCTTCAGATCATAGAAAAAAATCAATTTCTGACTTTCTGGGGATGGCTTATTTCACCTGGCACGATTATCTCTAGTTCCACCCATTTACTGGCAAATGTCATAATTTCATTCTTATTTATGTGTATACATGCCACATTTTTTTTATCCATTCATCTTTTGAAGGGCATGTAGTTTGGTTTCATAGTTTGGTTATTGAGAGTCATGCTGTTATAGACATTGATGTAGGCTGTATCCCTATAGCATACTGATTTGAGATCTTTTGGATATATACCCAGGAGTGGGATAGCTGGGTCGTAAGGAAACTCCATATAGCTTTTCAGAGTGATTGTACCAATTTGCAGTCTCAGCAATGACATATGAATGTGCAACCTCCCCTACATCCTCGGCAACATTTATTATTATTTATATTCTTAATAATTGGTATTCTGGCTGGAATGGATAAAACCTCAATGTGGTTTTGATTTGCATTTTCTGAATTGCTAGAGATGAAATTTTGAATATTTTTTTCATATATTTGTTGACTATTCATATTTTTTTCTTTTTTGTTTTGAGAATTTTCAGTTTAGTTTCTTTGCCCTCTTATTAATTGGGTTATTTGTTTTATTGTTGTTAAGATTTTTGAGATCTTTATGTATTCTGATATTGAAGCCCTATCTAAGGACTGGTGGGCAAAGATATTCTCCTATTCTGTAGACTCTTCCTCCTTCCATTTCCTCTGTGGTGCAGAAGCTTTTTGATTTGAAGATATCCCACTTAGTGATTATTGATTTTCTTTCTCATTCCTTAGGAGTATTGTTAAGAAAATCAATTCCTGGGGCTGGAGTGGTGGCTCATTGGTGATGGCACTTGCCTGGCATACACAAGTATGCAAGTTCAAACCCCAGCACCATGTGTACAATGAAGTCTCCAGACAACAAAGGCCACATGAAAAACTAAATAAAAATTATTTCTCTCTCTTTCTCACCTTCCCTCTCTCTTAAAAAAAAAAGAAAGAAAGCCAATTCGTCAATTCCTGTGTCAATAAGTTGGAGTGTTGGTCTATATTTCCTTCTAATAGATTCAGAGTTTCTGATCTAATTATGAGGTCTTTGATCCACTTTTAGTTGGCTGTTGTGCAGCATTAGAAATAGGGGTCAAGTTTCATTCTTCTACATATGAATGTCCAGTTTTCCCAGCATTACTTATTAAGAAGGCTATCCTTTCTCTAATAGGTATTTGTCACCTTTATATAATATATATGTATGTGGGTTTGTCTCTGTGTATTCTGCTTTATTCCATTGAACTTTATAACCTTTTTGATGCCAGTACCATGCAGTTTTTGTTCCTATAGCTCTGTATTATAATTTGAGGTTTGGTATTTTGATGCCTTCAGCATAGCTTTTTTGCTCAAGATTGCTTTGGCTATTCTGGGTCTCTTATTTTTTCCAAATGAATTTTAGAACTTCTTTTTCTAGTTCTATGAAGAATGTCATTGGTATTTTTATGGGAACTGCATTGAACTGTATAACACTTTTGGTAGTACATAAAAAATTCTAAACCAGGGACAAAGACATGCTGTTAAAAGTATTGTATAGATTAAGATTCTCTTCTCAGTCAATAGCATCAGTTTATTTACCATTGTAACCAGATATTGGATTATTTTAAAGTTGATTAAAGCACCATTTCCTTCCTTTTTTCTTCCCTGAGACTATTGTCTCCTGATCCTTGTAAACAACAGAAATTCATCAGAAGCCCAGGTGAAAATGATAGTGGCTTCTTTACTTAAAAAACTACTATAGGACTTTGGGTCCCCAGTGGTATAATGTAAAACTCTGCTGGTTCCAAGGTTTTTACTCCCAAGGAGAGGGTGTGGATGCCTCCATCAGGGGGTATACAGCTGTCCCACTAATTTGAAACTTTTGACTGACACCTGATTAGGGAGTTGTAGTATTGGCCAATGTGTTTGGTCCATGTTATCAGGAGGAAATCATGTATCTGCTACCCCATGATCAAGAACCACGCTATCTGGAGCCCACAGGGTCCTTTAGGGAAGCCGTATCTATTAATAATAATAATAATAGAAAACTATAGTAATCCAAAATTGACAGGACCAGATCCTTTATCAGATCCTTCAGGAATGATCACATAAAGAAAGCCAACACATTGAGGTTCTGGCTAACTACAAGGGGAATGTGGAAAGGTTTGCGGAAGAAGGAAGTAAATAAATATCAACCATAGCTATGTGACTAGTAACAGAATAAAACAAACCATTACAGGTATACATATTTCCTTGTTTAATATATGTATACATACACAAATTGATTTTTTTCTCCCTTGTTTCATCTCATAATTTTGTGTGAGGATTGTTGTTAATGCTTAATTTTATAGTTTTTGTTACTGACGATTTATATGAAATTGTGACTGAATTAGAGAGGAACTGATCTTGCTGATATGAACAGTGAAGTTGTCAATCAGAAATGAATGGAATGATGATTGAGTCTTTGTATTTCCTTTTTGGGGGAAAATAGCCTAAACTGAGAGTATCCTCACTTGTGTAAAGGATAGCTACAGGTTGTTATCTTATGAAGCATAAAACCGTTACTGATATATGGGGAAAGGTGCTAAGAAGCCAGAGGGATAGACTGCCAATCATTAGTTTCATTGTCTCTCAGCTCCAAATTCACCCTTCCATTCTTGGTTTTGTGGTAGTAGGTCTGGAACTTTGTAAGACATATTTCTGTTTTGTCAGTGTGCTTCCTGTTAGGTTTTTCCCTTGCAGGGCAATAAAAGGAATCTGGACAATCCTACCAAACTATATTATTTGAATTAGCATCTTAAAATGTGCCTTAGGCATCTGATTTATAATGGTTATCTAGGAACTTGCTCAAATCTCCACCTAAGTCCCCATTAAAAAAATGAAAAGATAGAACCTCATATTTTCATATGAAAATTCAGATTGCATTACCAGATTGTTGGTATCTGAGCAGAGTTGTAACTGATTTTAATACTGATGAAATAAGACCAAATTGAAATTCCTGGCTCAGTCATGGCTGCAGCTGAAGAAGGACTCTACTACACTGACTTGTAGAATGAAGAACTTTAGTTCTTTTTCCCATGAACTCTAATAATTAATATTGTTGAGAAGAAGTTTGATGCTATTTTTATTCATGAATCTACAAATTTCTGTTTTATTATCCCTGAAAGCATTTGAATTTTTATTTATATTGAATACTCTGAAATTTCTAAATGATTTATTTGGATATCTTAATTTTTTTATTCTATTTACAAGTCACAAAGTAGGCACTTCTTATCTAAACCCATGTACAACTTCAGTTCTATTACATTCTTGTTCATTATTCTCTGGAAAAATTCTCCTTCGTTTTCTCGTTTTGATGTTCTTAGTAATTGGATGTTGAACTTATTAGTTCTCATTAGTTGGTCTTGATCCTTGGATTGTTACTGTTGGATTATCAGTCACTTTTGTTTCCTTAATTCAGTATTTTTCACTTATAATATCAGTTACCTTTAATGTGTAGTATTTCTTGCACATATGCTTGTAACTAAATGTTTTTAGTATTTGCAGAGATACTGACTAGTATCTTCAGGCTTTCCCAGAGATGAGAAAAATTTCAAATTTCAGAATGTGGCCATGTGCTAAAACAAAAACTGCTAGGCCATTTTATTTCCTTTCTTTGGAGATAAACACATTTTTCTTATTTTATTACTTTTTATTTATTATATTTTTTATTGCTACCAGGATAGAAAGCTGCCTGCCAGTCATTCTATATACTGAGGTGGAAAATCACATTGTTCCAAGCTTGTTATGCAAGCATTCCACTAATAACCACATTATTTCTCACTGTTGCCTTAAACTTTTAAGTTTTTCCACAGTCTAGTCAGTTTCATCCACACCTTTATGCTCATTTTTAGGAAGTGGATTTCTATAATAGATATCAATACCACTCTACCACTCTTCCATGTGCTATCTTGTAGAAATTTGAAATCATATCATTCATATTTCCTTTATAGTAAGTACCAGTATTTTTGTTTACATCCAAATAATGTCTTTTTTTTTTACTAATACAAACTACAGTTTCACAAACTTTTGCCTCTCCCCAATTCAGCTGAAACTTCCCTTTGCTAACAGAATTTCTTACCTAATTAACAAGTGCAAATATGTCACTATGATGTTTAAAAGTTTCTGTCATCTCATCATCAACTATACAATTAAATATGAACCTTTAATTTGGTTGATAGAGTTTGGTGGGAGCTCTTACCTGATATGTACAAGGACCCAGGTTCAAATCCCAGCGCCACATATACAACTAAGTGTTGGAGAAACAAAGGCCAAATGAATAAATAAATAACATTGATTCTCTCTTTTTTTAAAAAAAGTCTATTCCCAACTTGTTACCTGAATATGCTTTAAATAGTTAACTTCATTTATTTGATTATATTTTTCTTATCTGTTCCCGATCATATTCCTATGAGGAAAGAGCCATGTTTTATTCACCTAGGTGTCCTAATGCCAATGTAAGTTTTACCAGAAAATATTACTCCAAAAATCTATTCAGGGCACTTTTTGAAATCCCATACCATGTGTCACATTTTTCTAAGTTTTGGATATGCAGGTTTAAACAAGACATATTGAATTACTAGTCTTAAAAATCTGTCAGAGACAGTAATATAAGTGCAAATTTTCCACTTTTGTCAAGTTCTAACCATCTATGTCCTGACAGACTATGCTTTTCACCATTTTTATAAAATATCAAGACATTCACAATTCCATGCCTTGTGCATTCCATTTTAGTGGTTAGGATTTATAACAATTAGTAACCAAAATCATGCGCTACCTTGACATCTGGTTAGACTGGAAGGGCCATAAAGAACCTAACTCATGTTTTGTTCACTTTCTGAAGTGAACATTAGCTAGTGTCCCCTAGCTAATAAGCACAAGTTAGCAAGAAACCAGGCATAGGGGGCTGGAGTGGTGGCTCAGTGGTTATGACAGTTGACTGGCATGCACAAGAATGCGGGTTCAAACCCAGCACCACGTACACAACAGTGTTGGAGAATAATAGCCACATGAAAAACTAAATAAAATTGATTACCTCTCTCTCTCTCAGTCACTCTTTCTCATTACAAAAATAAAAACAATAACAACACAAAAACAGGAATAATTTCTGCTTATCTCTTAGTAGTGGGTTTCAGTTCCCTAACAGCTGTGGTACTATTCCAACAAGCTAATCACATTATCTCACACAAAGCGGGGGAGATGGGTTGCTCTCCATTTCAAGGCTATAAAGCCTGTCTTCTACAGTCCCCCAGATGCTCATTCTGGTCCCAGCTGCTACAGGGTCCTCTTCTTCTGGCTGTGAGTTCATGAGACTAGAAACAGCTGTTGAATTCATCTGTCCAGTGCTGTGTGACTGTGTGAAATCATGTCTATAAACATACGTCCTTTTTTACCCTCTTCTTCATGAATGGGGTGAATAGGAAATTTGCTAAAACAATTCTTCTGCTTGAAAATTTATTCCTTTCTTTCTCCACTTCTGACAAGTCAAAGAACTAACTGGACCAACTTTTCAGGGAGAGTTATTTCATTTTCTTCATTCTTGTTCATTTTTATTCAATTTTCCTCTACCAATTCTTGCTTGTATGTATTATCTCCTTTCATATAGCAAGCAACAAGTTAATACTTAAGTATTTGCTCAAAATTATTTACAAGATAAATTAATGTATTCAAATATGTATTTTTTTAAACTGTGATGCACAGTAACCATTTAGAACCTTATTCTGGGCCAATCTTCCATGGTATTTATGAGTTAGGAAAACTTAGCATCTGAGGTTGCAAGTCATGGCTAGGAAAAGTCAGTTTAATTTCTTAATTAGTTGGTGCACATAAGAAAATAAGCATGTAATAATACAGTGGACTTGGAATTCCTTATGTAAAATTGTTTACTATTTTAGAGATTTCATTTTTATGATGGAATATTGATATAACTAAATTAAATTTTTTTAAAAAAAAAGTCAATTAGGAAAGAGTATGTTTTAAAAATATATCTGAAGGAAGCAAATAGTTCCTGAAAGGTCTAGTACATTGAGATAATATAATTATATTGAAATTGCTGAAAAACTACTTAAGGTCAATATAATGGTAATCTCTCCTCCACTACAATTGCTTCTTTAAGTGGAAATAATAGAAATCCAATGAAACTTTCCATCATTATTTCTCAACATTTTATTAAATCCCTAATGAATAATGGAAGACTGAATAAACCAAGGGGAATATTGTTAAATTCTTGCACTATATGTTCTGAGATGAAGTCTGGGAATTAATGTTCTGATAGATTTCCTTATAAATCAATAACTAATGCAATTTACCAAAAAAAGAAGTAAACTATTTCTGTGGTGTTTGAGTTTTGGGTTGCAGGTTTTCTCTATATGAGGGAGAGAAGGAAAAATTAGAATAGAAATGAACAAATGAGAGGGAAAAGGAAGAGACAATGAATGATTGATTAATAGAAGGACAATGTTCCTCTGGCTTTCAGTAAGGCAATTACGTACTGTAGCATGCATAATTTTAGATAATGGCAAGAGAGAAAACATGTTTTATTGACATTATGTCCAAGAGTCATTCTTAGATGAAAATATATCTTAGGGAGTGACATTTCATAGTGATATATCAGTTCCTAGCCCATATGTATTAGACCTTGCAATGGCTAATTGCATCAAATAGGTATTGCTATGAAATACACTCTTTGAAAACTTATGGCTTAAAACTGTGATCATTTATTTAGCTGATGGTTTTGCTGTTAGGCAACACAGGCTGGACCCAGCTGGGCAGTTTTTCTATTTGGGTTGGCTCCTTCATGTCTCCTGAGCTTTTTCATTTGTCTGAAGCCCTTTTTTTTAGGACTTCTAGGATGAAGTTCTAGTCAGAGCACCAATAGAGAAGGAAGTTTGTAGGCCTCTAGAGGTCTAGTCCAGAAAGGGATACACGGTCACTTGTAGTGCATTGTAATTGCCAAAAGAGCCACAAAGTCATTTCAGATGCAAGGAAGAAAGTTACATTGGAAAAGATGCAGATATAGAATGGAACAAGGAATAAGGTCCTTATTGTAATCTGTCACACAAATATACTTAAAAAGAGATTATTGAGAACAAAGTCGTAGGAACAATGATGACAAATGTAAAATATTTTAATATCAGAAATACTTTCAGAAATTTTTCCTTAAAATTGATAAGTTTTGGGAACGGTATCTCAGCAGTTATAGTGCTTGCCTGGAATGTGCAAGTATGTGGATTTGAACCCCAGCACCACATATAAGACAAAGTGTCGGAGCATTGAAAGCCACATGAAAACCTAAAAAAAAAAAAAAAAAAAGAAGATTTTCTCTCTACTATCCCTCTTTCTTTAAAAACATTGAAAAGTATTTGTTTTAGATTTTTATTTCTACTGATTTTGATTTTTTTCTTGAAAATATTGATGAAATGAAGTACTTTCAAGTGTATCTTACTGAAAATATGAATATTCTAATCTACAGGAGAATATGAACTAACCTGCCAGTAATAGGTATACAAGTTTAGGGTCTTGAATTGATGTGATTTTAGCTACAAATTAATTATCCAGCTCTTAATTTCTATGTAATTTATAGGTTATGGCATTTAATGATAAATTTGATATTTTATTAATATTGTTTCAACTTATACTATTTAAAAGATTGAATTAATAACAATAAAAGCAATAAAAACAGTTTTTAACTTTCTTATTAGAGAATAACATTTATAGGCTCACTTGGTAATTGATAAGGGGATAATGTTTTATTTTAAAATTGTAATGACCTAGCAAAAAGAGAGAGACTAATTTAGTTCTGTAAAACTTCCTAGAATTAAATTAGTGATCAGCATCAATCAAGGTTAATAATAAAACACAAACTAGGTGAATTTTCTGCATCACAACCCACACCATCATTCTCAGATTAAAATTGATTTTAGGAATAGAAAACTGAGAAATCCATGCAAAATATTCTGTAACTTACTTGTTGATTAGATCACAAAGCAAAGAATCCAAAAATATTATCCAACTCAGATTTCTCATATCATAGAAAATTATTATTATTTATTTATTTATTTTCCTTTGTGTGCAACTATTTTTTATTCAGAAATTTATTTGTTGAACAATCAGACAAGCTTCTAATGAAATAATATAATATATACAAATTCTGAAAATTAGATTTACCCCAAAAGCCTCCTCCCAATTACCCACCCTTATCCCTCCCCCCTCCTCCTTCCCAAAACATCTCTACAAATGCCTTAGGTTATATGTCATTACACCTTATCTGGATTTAAAACATGATAATAGACCTCCTTTCTCAATGGCCAGGGTCTAGCACCATCCTCCACAGATGAGTGAAGCCATTCAACCCTTGGTTCTCTGGATGATGCATATTTCACTCAGCATAATTTCTTCCATAGCCATCCATTTACCTTCAAAGGCTGTAATATTATTGTTTCTAATCACTGAGTAAAACTCCATGGTATATATGTACCACAGTTTTTGGATCCTGAATATTTATTTTTTAATGATATATTTTTATATAGTAGAGACTGAATAATGAGTAATAAAATGAGTTAACACTGAATAGAAAATTTTTGTTGTTTTTTAAAGAGAGGAACAACTTCTACATGATTTTCTGTAGATGGAAATAACAGTAAAGATACTAGTGTAATATTTTAAATAAACTGGTCACTAAACTCTTTCTTGAAGAAATAATAGAAGGTAGAACAATGTAAGTGCTTTTCTCTAATCTAAGTTTTAGTGTGTATCGTTGTTGAAAATTATGTTTGACTTGAGCACTGAATAAAAAACCCCTGCAATAAAAAAGGAGACATAAATTCAGGTTAAGTTTTAGATTCAGTGAAATATAGAGAGTTGAAGAGTTTTCATTATCTCAATGCAAATCTAAAAAATACTTAGAGAATAGCTGAGTTGAATTGTAGTGTATTCCAAAAACATATGCATATATTTTAACAGTTTGCTCTTTGGTTACTGGCCCAGTCAACTACATCAATTGTGGGCTGTTATTTTTGGAGACTGACAGGAGTATGGAGACTTTTCATTTCATTGAAGTATCAACCACAATTATGAGTCCAGCACTTAGTAGCACTGAATTTTTCTCTCATAGGTTTCATAAAAAACATTTGAATTAATTTCAAAAAACTTGCCAATGTTAATGTCTCAATATGAATGAAATATTCAGGTATGTCTATTTCTTTTCCATGTCTACACATTCATATATTGTGGTCATTAATTTAAGTTTGTTGTTCAATTAAGTAAAATTGAATAAATTAAGTAAAATAAATTAAAAGTCTCTGGCTATTTCAGTGCACAGAATGTTAAATTATCACATTATTTTATTTTCAAAATGTGTTCTAAACTTAAATACTTATCATATAAAGCAGAATTAGAATATCTTGTCATTGTCTATTATAACATACTACCTGATGGGTAGAATTAGAATTATCTGTTCAGAACCACCAGTTCACAGTGTATTATATAAACAATGAGGGCAAAGCACTATGTTAAATTATTCAGACTGTGGCAAACGTAATATTTTACCATTAAGTTCATAATTGAATACACAAACTAATCTTTTTTAATTTCTTAAGTTCACAAAATTTATGTAAATCTTATGTAGCATTAAGATTAAAGTCACAAGTAGTAAGTCTAATGAGAGAGAAACAGGACATTTTTTTCTATACCAATATCTAAATTGCAATATTCTTAAAGTTTATATAGTATTTTTTAAAATTTATTTGGTACTGGGACCTGAACCCAGGGGTATTTTACCACTGAGTCATATCCCCAGACCTTTTTAGTTTTATTTTGATACAGGGTCTCTCTAAGTTGGTGAGGCTGGCCTGAAACTTGCAATTCTCCTGCCTCAGTCTCCCAAGTTGCTGGGATTACAGGTGTGCACCACCACACCTTGGTTATATTTTATATAATATTTTAAATAGCTAAGTTTCCATAGAACTTATTATGTCAATTGAGTTTTATCCCTGGAGACTTGTACCTGTATGCTGTAACTATGCAAGTTAGGATAATATTGCTTTGAGAGTTGACTGATAGCATTGATCAGATGGAGCAGTCAGTCATGTAATGGGTACTAAATTATCTGCCCTTTTGAGAGTTTCAGATGACTAGTCAAGGCATTTGATATAATTTCTTCCTTGTCAGCTATAGATATAACAGAAGCTGCTTTAAAGTAAGGACATTTAAATAGTTGGAAATTTTTAAAATGCCTCAATTGTAATGTTCATCTTACTCCCTAAGCAAATATTCTTTCTGGTACGCCAAATGATAGCTACCGTTTTTTTTCCCAATTGGAAACAGGGTTTATTGAGGAAAAATGAATGAAATAAAATAAAATTTGTTATTCTTTTGACCTAAAAGTTGTCCTTCGAGCTTGGGCATGACCGTCTCTGTCTACTCTTTCCCTTGGGGTCCTTAGACTTGTCTGGCAAGGCCAAGGCCTGATGAGCAGGGGCGGGAGTCCTTATCTAACACCCTGGGTGATGATGAATAAATCAGACAGGGTTCATTGGTCTCAAGAGACAAAACCAACCCAGATTAAATTTAGCCCAAATGAAATTTATTGTAAGACTAGTGAACCTGGCCTAATGGAGAGCATTTATTGGGTGCTTAATAGGTAAAATGAGCTCTTCTCAGCATGTGGATTGTCTCATTTAATCTTCACCATCACCCTTTGAGGTATGCTATTACTCTTCTTGTTTTAAAGATGAAGAAGTAGGGAATATAGATAATTAAAGCAAACTGTCCAAGGTTACACAGCTAGCATAGCAGGTTCCCCAGAATGGGAATCAGGGCTGTTTTTTTTTTGTTTTTTTTTGTTTTTTTTTTTTTTTAAGAGAGAGGGACAGTGAGAGAGACAGAGAAAGAGAGAAACAACTTTATTTAGTTTTTCACGTGGCCTTAGTTGCTCCAACACTCAGTTGTGTACGTGGTGCTGGGGTTTGAACCCAGGTCCTCGTGCTTGCCAGGCAAGCGCCAAAACCGCTGAGCCACCGCTCCAGTCCCAATCAGGGCTGTTTTGGGTGACTACACACTCAAATGTCCTGCCTGGGAAGGAGAGCTAGACTAAGCACACATCAGCTGTTTTTAAGTGCTTGAAGTTCTTTGTTCAGGAGTCAAAAGGTCATGAGTGATAGTCATGGACTTAGTTGGACCTTAGTTAATGAGAGGATTTTGAAAGGATTCTGACATAATACACAATAAGAGTTGGTTGACTCCTCAAAAGGAAATTGAATGGCATTAAGAAGGGAAATGGACAGCAGGTGTTTCGGTCCATTTGAGCTTCTATAACATAATTACATAGCCTGGGTATCTTGTAAACAGCAAAATTTTCTTTGTCACAGGTGTGGTGGTTGAGAAGGCCAAGATAAGGCAGATTTGTTTGGCTAGTTTATGGCACCTTTTTGCTGTCCTCAAAGGTAGAAGTAACCAAGCTCCTTTGGTCCTCTTTCATCGTGGTACTAATTAAATTTGTGCAGGATCTCCCTTTAACCTAACACCTCCAAAATGCTCCCATCAAGTTGAATGTGGTTGCGCACACCTGTAATCCCAGCTACTCAGGAGGCTAAGGCAGAAGCATCGCAAGTTCAAGACCAGCCTCAGCAACTTAGCAAGGCCCTAAGCAACTTAGCAATACCTTGTCTAAAAATGAAAAATAAAATGGGCTGGGGATGTGGTTCAGTGGTTAACCACCCCTGGAAAACAAAAACAATAGAACAAAACAAACAAAATGCTATGCCACATAATAACCATCACAGTGATAATTAGGATTTCAACATATGAGTTCTAGGTGGATACAAACATTCAGACCAAAGAATTGAGTGATCTTCTAAATAGTCAAATCACTTGTACACAGAAGGACTAATAATATTAAAAATTAAATCTCATTTCTTACAAAGGATATGTCAAGAAGATTATCAGCTCCAAAGGAACCGAAGCATGGAAAAATAGCTAAGATATTTAGAATTAGGAAGGTAAGAGCAAACATCAAAGAAAAGGAAGAGTATCCTAAAGCATCAGCTGTGACTGCAGCCTATTTTTGTAATACATGCATGGTTTTTACATTTAACAAATATAAATAGAGGGGCCTAAAGTCACACCGGTAGAGTAATACAGAGTTACCACTCGGCTAATGGAAGCATGTAACCAACTATGAACCATATGCAACAGTTTTCAAGTAGTGATAAATTCACATCTTTTCTAGTTAAGAAGTAGATGAAACCCTTAGCAAGATAACTGTTTTCCTAGTTTAGGCTCTGTGTTGGTTACAGACACATAGTGTGTACTTTTCTTTGCAAAGGTTGAAATAAAAATCTCAAGTGCTAATTAGACATCTTGTCTGAAGGAAACTCTATACAAAATTGACATCCTGCTCTTGGAGCTAAGCACCAGACAAAACAGGTAAACACCCCCTCTTCTCTCAGCATGCCTACATCATGTCTGTGTTGCCCCATGATACTCACAGACGTGACTGAGGGTATAAGAAGAGCTAAAGAAGAGGGTGTGATATTGGCACTGACCCTGATATTCTTACAATCCCCAGTTGCCAAAGGGGATCTTATGATAAGAAGGTGAGAAAATAAAAGCTGAGAAAGGACAAAAGGGGACAGGGACAACAGGAAGGCAGTGGACAAAACTTTCAAAATTATCATATGATGCATGGTATATTTTATCTCAAAGGGAAATTGCTTACAGGTGCACCCATGACTAATTATTTATATACAATCAAAATAATTGGTAAATTTTATTTTATAGTTTCTACTGTTGTGATTATTTTATGGCAAATCGGTTTTGTTTGTTTGTTTGTTTGCTTTTGTCCTAGTTTTAATAGGGTAATTTTTGTTTAAGAATATTGTTACAAGGGGCTGGAGTGGTGGCTTAGCAGTTACTGTGCTAGCTTGGCATGCACGAGTAAGTGAGTTCGAACCCCAGCACCAGTAAACAACTATGTGTCAGAGCAACAAAAGCCACATGAAAAATTAAACAAAAATTGATTCTCTCTCTCTCTCACTGTCCCTGTCTCTTAAAAAAAACAATATTGCTACAAGGGTCTTTTACATTATTTTCCATAATGTTCTTATATTTGAATAGCTAATAATTAGATCTTTTAAGTTAAAAGAAAAATGTAACAGGATTTTCTGATTCTAAATTGTTAGCTTTGCTAATTTTTCATTTCTGTGACCAAAATGCCGGACAAAAGCAACTTATAGGAGGAAAAATTTGCTTGGGCTCATGGTTTCAGAAATCTCAGTCCATGGTCAGCTAACTCAATTGCTCTGGGTAAAAAGTGAGGCAGAACAACATGGCACAGGATGTGATGGAGGGAAGCTACTTAGCCCATGGTATCTGGGAGGGAGAGAGAGAGAGCACCCAAAAGAAAGAAGTGAAGCCAGAGAGAAAATACAATCCCCAAGGGCACATCCCCAGTGACCTGCTTCTCCCAGCCATATCCCACCAGCACACAGTTATCACCCAGTCGAGTAATCCTTTCAAATGCCTAGTCCATCCAATGGATTAATCCACTGGTCAGGTTATAGTTTTCTTAATCTAATAATAACATCTCTGAACATTGTTACAATATGTATCATATGTGCTTATTTGAGGATACTTAATATCCTAACCCATAGCACAGGCAAACTTTATTAATTATGTATAATGTCACTTCTTGTTATCCTCAACAGAGACCCACTAATTTCTGTCATGTGTGAGTGCCTTGGTACCAAATAGACAGCAAAGCAAAGTATGGGTGAATTCACAGATTGCCCTGCAGTAATAATTTATTTCTTTAATTATTAAAAATATTTTATTTGTGCATATATTATTTCAGATAGGATAAGATGACTTCATCAGTGTGATCAAATTTAATCCAATCCAAAATATTGTGAACAGTTACTGATTAGTCAATATTTTCTAATTTGTACAGATACTACTTTTATGTTTGAATGTGGTAACTATAAACTTTGGCAAAACTTTCTAACATTTCAAAATCTATAGTGGACGGAATTAAATGTTTCATCCAATTTAAAAATAATGGAAAAGACAAAAATAATAATGAAGATAGGTAACATCTGGGATTGTGCAGAGAGGGGACACAGGAAGTGATAGTAAGGCCAGGTGCTGATAATAAGGGGACGCAATGTTTATTCTTTTTTTGTTTGTTTGTTTTTTGGTATATGAAGCTTTGTGTGGACTAGAGCTTGGGGGCCATTAGTATCAGAATGTGCCTGACTCTTTAATCTTAATTTGAGATAAACCCAGGATATTCCAACTTGGATAAAGTCACTTTTTTCCCTCTTGGTACTAAGGATTGAACTCAAGGCCTCACATATGCTAGGCAAATGCTCCACCACTGAGCCAAATCCCTACCCCTTCTCATTTTTCTTTATTTATTTTTTTAAAATTCATTCAATAGAATCATATATATAGGAGGAAATTGTTGCCAAATAATAATGATCACATGCATAAAGATAGAGCACTCCAAGGCTGATGCCAGTTCATGATTTCCCCCCTTTGGGTTCCCTTTGATCTCATGTTTCCCCTACTTTACCCCTGTGTTAGTTGGGCTTCTCATGGAAGTTGAAGGCTCCCTATTGGGTTGATAACCCCGCTAATAGCAGCCTCCAGCTGCCTTGATATCCCTCCTATTCCCACCCCTCACCCCTCCCATTCAATCCCCAGCATCCCTCTGTTCATGTAAAAATTCACTCATGTTGAGGTTATTATTAGCTTAGCCTACTTTCAGTCTGTTTCCAATAGTATCCTAGCTTCCATGTATGAGAGAAAACATTTGACCCTTGAGTCTCTTGGTTTGGGATATTTCACTTAGTGTAATTTTTTCCATCTCCATCCATTTGGCTGCAGATGTCATGATATTGTTCTCTCTAATAGAGTAGAGCTCCATTGTGTATATGTACCACAGTTTTTTAATCCACTTGTCCAATGAGGGGCATCTGGGTTGGTTCTATAATATAGCTATAGTAAATTGAGCTGCTAAAACATTGATGAAGCTGTATCTCTGTGATATATAATATGCCAATTCTAGCTCTTTGGGAAAATACCCAGGAGTGGAATAGCTGGATCTTAAGGTGGTTCCAAGCCTAGTTTTTGGAGGAGTCTCCACATTGCTTTACAGAGTGGCTGTATAAGCTTGCAGTCCCACCAACAGTGTGACAGTGCTTCTCTCTTCCCATAACCCCTCCAGCATCTGTCATTGTTCGTATTCTTCATTTTTGCCACTCTAATAGGAGTGAGGTGGAATCTCAGTGAAGTTTTGATTTGCATTTCTCTGATTGCTAGTGATGTAGAGCATTTTCTCATATGTTTATGGGCTTTTTGGACCTCCTCCATTGAGAAATTTCTATTTTGCTCCCTAGCCCATTATATTGATTGGATTATTTGTGGTTTTGGTGTTTACTTTTTTGATTTCTTTGTATATTCTGGTTATTATCCCTCTGTCCGAGGTAAAGCAGGCAAAGATTTTCTCCCATTCTGTGGGTTCTCTCTTTGACACTCTCAACTAATTCTTTAGCTGTGCAGAAGCTTTTCAGTTTATTGGCATCCCATTAATTTATTCTTGGCTTTAATTCTTGTGCTTTGGGAGTTGTTAAGGAAGGTGGTGCTGACACCTGTATCGTGTAATGTTGATTCTATTTTTTCTTTAAGCAATAGTATAGTTGCTGGTTTAATTTCCAGATCTTTGAACCATTTTAATTTGATTCTTGTGCAGAGGGAGAGGTAAGGATCCAATTTCAGTTGTCTGCATATGGCTGTCCAGTTTGTCCAGCACCATTTGTTGAACAGGCTGTCCTTTCATACTATGCTTTTGCCCCCTTTATCAAATATCAGACAGTTAAAGATTTGAGGGTTTGTCTTGGTATCTTCTATTCTGTTCCATTGGTGTTCTTTTCTGTTTTGATACCAATACCATGCTGTTTTTGTTACTATAGCCCTATAGCATAATTTCAGGTCAGGAATTGTGCCACCTCCTGCTTCCTCTTTCTTGTTTAGTAATGTTTTGGCTATTCTGAACCTTTTGTTATTCCATATGAATTTGAGAATTGCTTTTTCTTATCCATGAAGAATGTCATTGGTATCTTGATGGGGATTGCATTGAATCTATATAGGGCTTTCGGTAGAATGGCCATATTGATTATATTGATTCTGCATAACCAAGAACATGGAATGTTTTTCCATCTACTCAGATCTTCTGCAATATCTTTTTTTAATGTTCGATAGTTTTCATTGTAGAGGTCCTTTATATGCTTTGCTAGATTGATGTCCAAGTATTTTATTCTTTTTGAGGCAATTGTGAATAGGTCAGACTTCCTGATGTCTTCTTCAGTGGAATTGTTGCTGGAATAATAATGTTTATTCTTAATGTCCTATCAGGAGTATTGAAAAAAATGGAGAAATTAAGATGATATCTTAAAATTCCTAGGAAAATAGGAAATGTCTCTGTAATCCAGTAATAAGTGAATGAATGAGCTACTGCTATGTCTTTCCCCTTCTCAGACAAACTTCTTGAATAAAACTCCTGTCAAGCTCAACAGTGAGTTTCTTTGACACAAGTACATCTGGACGTTTTCAGCCTTCATCTCATTAGTTTCTCTAAAAATATTGCTAAGAGAGTCTTTTTGATTCTATTGGTTTCTGTGTCTTCTTTTTCAAATACTCATTTAAAAAATAATAACTCACTTTTATCAAAATATTCCATAGGTGATCATTGTTTACTAAAAGCATCATCATAAAAGGTAACAGTCCTGATCACCACTCAATCCAGTAACACCCCCCAAATTCTCCAGATGCAAATATTTTCTGATTTTTAGAGGCTTTTTTTTTGTATTTGCTATTGTAGTTGTAAGTAATATTCATGCAGTAATTAACAGTTTATTAGTTTTAATCTTTATCCATTTTATATTCATTTTTGTGTTGTTTTTGTCATTTTGTATTCCATGAAATTAACTCATACCTTCTCTTCCTTTAAAAGTTTTTTTTTTTCAGGACTGGAGCAGTTATGGCTCTTGTGGCACTTGCCTGGCATGTGTATGGATGTGGGTTCAAACCCCAGCTCCATGTACACAACAAAGTGTTGGAGCAGTGAAACCACTTGAAAAACTAAATAAAATTAATTCTCTCTCTCTCTCTCTCACTGTCCCTCTCTCCCTTAAAAAGTAAAACATACTTCCTCGATACAATTAGGCATAAATTTTTGGATAAAAACGTATTTATTGGGGCTGGAGAGGGGGCTCAGTAATAGAGCGCTTACCTGGTATACTCAAGGACCCAGGTGTGATCCCCAACACCACACAGGCAGCTACGTGGAGGAAAAGCAAAGACTAGATGAAAAAATAAAATTGACTCTCTCTTGCTCTTAAAAAAACATATTTATTGCCTTCGCAATTATGATAATTTAAATATTTTTTCTGAATCAGAAAAATCTGATTATTTTTTTCTTTTTATTAACAGTATCTTATTATTTATTTTAGAATATTTGCACATCTCTGCAAAATTTTTCCCAATACCATTTTCCATCTTGAAAAGTCTGTTAAATAATTTATCAGTTCAGTTATGCTTTTCTGGAGATAACTTTCAGGAACTGTCTAACCGGTTCCGCCAGCAGTAGCAGAGGTATTGGAAATACTTGCCTTTTTGTTCCTAAGTTAGTCTTCTTTGATTTACTCTTTTTGTGGTAGCATGTGTTTTTCTTGAGAAAAGAATGACAAGAGGTGAATATATAAGGACTTGCATATTAAGGAATATATTTATTTTATCTAATCAAGGCAATCCTTAAGAGAAATTGAGGCACAAATTGATTAAGAAGCAGTTTATTTGGGCTCATGGAGTTGCATCTCAGGAGATATTAATTCAAGTAGTTTGAACATGTGCTGTGCTTAGGCTTACAAATTTGAGGTTAAGTTTTAAAGGCAAAAACAGCAAATGGAAAGGGGGTTTAGATCAGTTTGTCAAGAATTTTAATAGGCGCAGGCAGAGTAGTGAGCTGTCTTTTAAGAAAGGGATTGGGTAACAAATATATGTAAAGCAGTTCTCAGAAAGAGAGGAAAAGAACAATGAAATTCTTAGGAAGGAAGGGGGTTAGGGGCAGGATGACTCTGGTGCCTATCTGTAGGATCTACTATAATAAGAACTGTAAAATGCTCTAGGATTAGCCAGTTTGGGCCTAGAAGGGATTCAGTATATACCGGGAAAAGGAGGCACAGCTTGCATAGGGTTAAAAGCTTACTTTGGGGTAGACTGAAGCCTGGTCTCTATTGTCCTCTCATCCTAATATTCCAGAGAGTCTCAATTGTTTTGGTTTCAGCTTATTTCACATCATTTTACAGATAGTTTAAATAGGGGAAGAGCTCTACAATGGATTTCATTTTCACTCATAGTTTTGAAAGCGTGGCTTCATTGTTTTTAGCTTCTTATATAACTTGAAAACATAAGATTGCATCTTTTATTTTCTCTGTGACTGTGGTTTTCTTGAGGAAGCTTTCAAGAATTCATTTATATCTTTTTGTTGAAATTTTCTAAAAGTGTATCTCAATCTAGGGCTATTTAGTGCAGGTTTCTCACGTCAAAATATGGGTGCTTCAAAAATCATTTTCCTTAGATCTTAGAGGGTCTTCAGTTTTGGAAAATATTATTTTTTTATTTTTCAATAGTTCCCTTTTCTGAAAATTCCTGTTGGTTCAGTGCTTTACATTCTGAAGTAATGCTTTCTTTCCTATTATTTATCTTGTTTTTTTTTTTCTGTTTATAGTCCAAAGTCCTCTATTAAATTTTCATCATATTTTTCCATTATCATAAATTTTGAGAAGATCTTTTATTCTCTCGATGTTTCCTCAGATGTTTTTGTTAATAATCTACACTTTCTATTGGGTAGCATGTTTTCTATTTCTCTCCCTGTTTCATCTCTTTTTTTCAATACATCTCAACCCCTGTCACCCCCATCGCTCTCTTTCTCATTCTTTGACACTAAAAAACTGATGGCAATCTCTGTGTAGTGCTGGCAGGGTTTAGAGAGAGAGAGTTTCTGCTTCTGGTGAAGGAGTTTTGGCTCTTAGTGGGAAACCTCTGTGTCAACACCTGTGGGTGTTTCCTTGAGCTGGAGGTGGGATGTGGATGGGAGAGCAAGCATGGAATAAACAAAATTACTGGAGAGGTGGAACTGGGAGGGAAGAAAGAGCAGGTCAGATATTTCATATTTCACAAGACAAACTTCCAATTAATCCCTGTGTTTTCAACATGTTTCCTAACGGACTCTTGTGTTTCCTAGTTCAGATTCAGGATCTTGTATCTCAGTCTTGTATGAAGTTTGGGAAGGAATTCATCATCTTTTAATTGTTCAGAACTGAACAATTCCTCATTTTAGGCTTCATTTTGTAACTTGCTCCTGACTTCAAGAGTGACCAATGCTTCCAGTTCACAAGTTTCATGATTTTATTCCACTGCAGACTCATTTTAGGCCTTTAAGTTTTTCCTTTGTGTATTCTCCTGATCTGGTCCTCATTTTTCCTTCAGTGTTCTTTCTTCACATATCATAATGCAGGCTTACAATTGTTCTTTCATTTTATCAAAGCTGGATTTGTGTTTCGGCTTTGTTCTTTATTTGGCTACCACCAATCTCAGATGCAGGCCTCACAGCTTTGACTGTATTTTTTCATATGGAACAATTTTGAGTCATGATCTTTCTTCAGAATTCTCTTCTTCACCTCCATCCTTTTCCCTAGAGATGAGTTCTAGGGCTTAAAAATACTTATGTTTTCATGATTTCCAAATTTGTATCTCTACAGTTCTCTGCCCCTTGAAACACCCACTTATCTCTTTCATCAATATTTCTATTTATCATTTGTTTATTTGTAATACTATATTATCAGTCTCCTAGTCTAGAAATCTAAAAATAGGCCTGAACCATTCCTTCTTACTCATATAGTTCCATATGATTATAATAAGTTACCAAGTATATATACTTTAAATTCTTTTATTTCTTTTTACCTCACTAGTGGTTGCCTTAGTACAGGCCTTCTTTGGTTTTTCTCCTTTATTTTTACAATATTTTGCACTATTTCTTGCCTTTATTTTTCTTTTATTCCAATCTTTTCTCCACACTGACATACTTTTGCAAAAACACAAATATGTTCACTTTTCTTTCTTTCCAACTGTCTTTTGTTTATTGGCCAATTGTGGCCATATGATTCTCTGTGAGAGACAGGAGTTCAATAGAGACCAGAGTTCAAAGCTGAGCCAGTTGGTAGCTGGTTTCATAGTAACCAGGATGTGCAGCGTTACCTTTTACCAGTTTACTTATTTGACATATTGAAAGGATACTGAATTTTCAGTTTCTTAAAAGACTGGAGATGACGTGCACCTATATGCACAAATTGACACATGAAAGAAAGAAATGCATTTTTTTCACTTTTTTCTGCTTTCTTATGGTCATCATTTGCTTTCTACCTCCTTTTCACATCTCTTTCTTCATTTTATAGCAATTATGTCTAGATTTCTTAGCAGTGCACAAGAAGCACTTAGAGATTTGATCTTGGCCTTCTGTCCCATCTCTGAACGCAGAGTTCTACAGGCAACCTCCTGAACACACCGTGTCGTCTCATGCTTTCATGACTGTGTATGCTGGCACAACTACAAAGACTCTCTGCTTTGTGAGTTGTTTTCTTTTTCTTTTCTTTTCTTTCTTTATTTTTTTTTTTTTTTTTTGTTCTGTCTCCTCCACTGCACTTTGAACTCCTTATGGACAGAAATTGAGCTCTGTTTACTGTTCTACCCAATTTGGCTTCCCACTGACATCACAGAGTAGATAGTCAAAAAATATGTAAAATACTAATTGTAATTCTATAAGGTAACCCAAAGACCCCAGATTTCTGTCACTTATATTCATCTCTTTTGTTACTTAAACAATATGTTTTGTTATTTTTTGTTAAGAAAATAACACAGAATTGGAACAATTTGTGGGGCAGTCATTTAACATAAATTTTATAGAATATGAAGTATATGAATAACACAATTTAAAAATGGATTTTATTGCATTTGTAGGACGTCTCTGAATAATGGGAGATGATTTTAAACCAGTAGCTCCTCCATGACCTCATTTCTCATTTTAAAGTAGCTTAGCCTACTCTTCATCCATTTCCAAAGCCTTATTATATTCAAGGGATTCAACTGATAAATTACCATATTTGAAACACCTATTTTTATTTTCTTTGTTTGATGTCTAATTCCTATATTGGAAAACATTAAGCATTTAATCATGCAAAATATAAGTAAAATTAAAAGGGAGGCTTCAACAGTTAAGTATACTGTTTGGAACACACATCAAGAGTTGTTTTCATCCCTGATGTGTTTCAGACAAAAATGAACAATGCCATTTTCCAGAGTCCAAATACAATAGCACTATTCTAAATTGTGATTTAAAGTTTGACTTTTTCAAAAACTTTCTATTATAACTTGTAAATATTGTAATTGATAAACTTTATTTTAAGATCAGTTTTAGTTTCATAGCAAAACTGTAAAGTACAGAGTTCCTAATACCCTGTGTCCTCATATTGTCTGCGGACAAAAATAGTTTTATTTCCTCTCTACCAATCTACATAGCTTTTATTTCCTTTTTCTAATTTTATTGTATTAGCTAGAAATTCCAGTACAATCTTTAACAGCAGTGGTGAGAAAAGGCATTCAAGTTTCTCACTTTAAAGTACCTTAGCTAAACTGTGTTTCAGGTGTTGGATTTTGTCAAATGCTTTTTCTGCAGCTATTGATATGATCATTTTATTTTCTTCTTTAACCTGCTGATGTGATGGATTACATTAATTGACTTTTGAATGTTGTATCAGCCTTGTACATTTGGCATAATTCCTGCTTTGTCATAGTGAATAATTTTTGTTATCCATTCTTACATTTGATTTAATAACATTATGTTCAGAATTTTTACATCTATGTTTTTGAGTGAAATTGGTCCACAGTTTTCTTTTCTTTAGTGTTATTGTATAGTTTAGATATTTTGGCAGTATTAGCCTTATAGAATGAATTAGGAAGTATTGCTTATGCTTTTATCTTTTAAAAGAGAAGATAGAGAATTGGTATTATAGCTTCTTTTAAGATTTGGTAGAATCTATCTTGAATCCATCTCTGTCTGGTGCTTTTCATTTTTCAAGGCTATTAACATCTGACTCAATTTTTTAAATAGAAATAGGTGGCTATGATCTAAATGTTAGTGTCCCTCCAAAACTCATATGCTGCTTTTGTCAAAAGATAGCTGTCTGATAAGTGGGCCATTATCAGACACCAAATCAACTGGTGCCTTGACCTTGGACTTTTTAGACTCTGGAACTGTGAGATTTTAAGTTTCTCATGTTTAGAAGCCATTCATTCTGTGATATTTTGTTAGAGAAAACTGAATAGAGTAACTTGTATATATGTTCAGATTGTCTATTTTATTTTTTATACATATTGGGAGATTATATCTTTCAAGGAAGTGAACGATTTCATTTAGGTAATCTCATTTGAGGACATGAAATTGTTCATAGTGCATTTTTATTTTCTTTTTTAATGTATGTGGATCTGTAGTGATGTTCCCTCTTTCATTTCTGTTATCAATATAATTTATGTCTTCTCTCTTTTTGTCTTAGTTGGCTTGTCTTTGAAATTTTATTGATCTTTACAAAGAACCAACTTTTTTATTTCATTGATTTTTCTTCATTGATTTCCTGTTTCAATATCAGTGATTTATGTCTTAATTTTTGTTGTTTCTTCCAATTACTTGAATTTAATTTTCTCTTTTTCTAAGATAGTAGCTAACATGATTTATTTTTGCTTTCTTCTGTTCTAATATATGCATTCAGTGCCCCTCTAAGCACTTCTTTCACTGCATCTCACAAATTTTAATATTTCATTTCCATTTTAATTTACTTCAAAATATTTTTAATACTCTTTTGAGATTTTTCTCCTCTCCTCCTTCTCTTCCTCCTTCTCCCTACTTTGCCTCCTCTGTCACTGCTGTGCTTCTTCTTCTCCTCCTCCTCTTCCTTTTTTTCTCTTGCCTATAAATTATTTAGAAATATGTTCTTTAAAATCCATGTGCTTGGGAATTTTGCAGATATGTGTTTGTTGATGATTTCAAGTTTAATTCTGTTATTTTCTGAAAGTAAACAGTATATGATTTTTATTATTTTACGTACACTTAGGTGTGTTCTAAAGCTCAGTATGTAGCCTATTTGGTGAATGTTCTATGTCAGAATGAGAAGTATGTGCAATCTGCTTTTTTTGAAGTAGATTAGAGGTTTCAGTTATATTCAGGTGATTTACGATACTGTTGAGAATTTTTTCTTTAGTTGTATCTAGTCTACAAATGAGTCCATAAAAAGAATTCTTCATTCATATATATATATATATATATTTTTAAATCTCTGTCATTTCTTTGTTAGTTTGTGTTAGAAGTTCCATCTCTTTGCCTATATCATACACCTTTTTTCTTAGTGGGGGATGGTTGTTAAGAGCAGAATATTCTGACATTTTTCAAAATTATTACTTAAAGCAGAGATGATAATAGTATTACTCCACAAAGTTGTAAGAATTAAACATCAATGTATTTAAGAGTAGTGACAGCTGCATAAATGTTAATGTCAACCATTTTAAGCTGATATCCATAACTTTTTTGCAGTACTGTGTTCTAACAGTATTCTCCAGTAATTATTAGGAATTGCTTAATGAAAGAAGATTACCTGATAGATTTAGATACCAAACCATGTTCTCAACAGTTAACTATGCTTTGAACTTCTGCATATGGAGGTGAGATTTTACAATTAATGAATGTCATTGTGGAAGACTGAAGAGTTTGGGAATCATACAATTGTATTATTTTATGAAAAAACATTTTTTAAATGTAAAAAATGTAAGTGAATTAAGTGGAGGTAACAAAACAGCACAAATTAACTTGTGGTTTATGAACTGACCTAGTAATATTGGCTGGGACTAAAAATCATGGGTTTTGCTATTCCTACTTATTGAGATACATAATGTAGAAAATACTTTTTTTATTTCAAAGAACACATAAAAACAACCATAACTACGTGTGTGCATGTGTGCGTGCATGCATGCCTGTGTGTTTGTGTGTAAGAAAATATGAAAGTAAGGTATAAAGGAGTGACTGGCAAATTAGCAGTCAAATAATTAAGAATTAGTTAATGTATTTTCCTTTGCCATTTATTCTTTTGTCTGCCAAGTTTAAATTTCCAAATTCCTCATCTCTATCAGAAAGTTATTCTTGACTCATCTCATGCCGTTGTGTGGTGTATAGTATTATTTACATGTTGATATTTGTCAAATGCATATGTCTAGGATTGTTACTCTCTCTAAAACTTAGATTCTGTTTGAAACATTTACTAATGTCTAATTAGGGTATCAAACTTAAATATATCTGAGATAGGATTTTTAAATTTCTCACTAATACTTCTAATCTGGAATCTACTGGATCTCTACTTTTTGAATAATAGCCATAAAAAATGCCATGTTACTTGGCTAAAACACTTAAGAGACATTCTCGATGCTTCTATTTTTCTCATATACCATATCTCATTTGCCATTAAGCCTTTAACAGCTTCAGAAACATCCTGATATTCCTTGAACTGTTCTATACACAGTGAAGCCTGCAAACCTATATTATCTTATTGTCAATTCTTCCGTCTTCAAATTGATCTTGTAATGATTGCCAGGTCATATCATTATTCATCATGACACTCTAGAATATGATAAGAGTAAATTAACAAGTACTTAATATGATCTATTGTGCTCTGCTTAATCTGGATACTACCTATAACTCACTTATCTTTTGGTCAATGTACTCTGATTTTTCTTCTTTCAAATATCCCATTCTTCTAGGACTTTTCATGTGTACTTCTAGGCTTCTTGACATCTTCCACGTAGAGTTACTTCATTGTCTCCTCTTCTTTCAGTACTCAGCTCAAACGCTGTCTGTGGAGTGCTCTTCCACCTTAGCTAAAGAACTCTCACCACTGCTGTTGAAAGTATTTATTTTCTCATGGCACTCATCATAATCTCTGATGAGTATGTAAAGCAAAAATCTGCACTAAAATATAAGATTAGTGGGGAGGTGAATTTCACTTTTCTTTTTATAGCATAGTTAGAGACTTGATCAGTGCTCAGAAAAAGTAGATGCTTGATAAATATCAGATGAGTGAATGAATGAATAAATGGAGGCTGAACGATTCATAGAACACATTTCAGCAAATTATAAATTGGAATTAAGAGTAAAAGATTTGAATAAAAAAGTAAAATATTATGGATTAGCTAGCACCGGGAAGAAGGCTTTCAGATTAAAGAATTTAGAGAACACAAAGAGATCATTCACTTACTCTTGTTAAAAATTATAAATAATAATTTCATGAAGAGGAGAAAAATCTTGGTACGTGCATCCTTCTATTTGTTGTTTAAAAGCTTAATAAATATTATATATTTCTTTTTTCTGAGGGCAGAGAAGTCATTCCTAATGATTTATTTTGTCTTCATTGGAATGTTTTCAAGGATAATCAAATATAAATATTGTATTTGATAGATCTTATGTACATATTCACAAGATGACTAAGTAATGTCATTTACAGAATTCTGTCTTCACAAATTTTATTTCTGTTGGTCTATTATTGTATACATGTGTATTAAAAAACATTTGGCTGAAGGAATAAGACTGTAACATCAGTGTCAGTGATTTTAGAAGTCACATTTCCAGTCAAAACATACAGAGAAAAATATGTCTGTAAACATAAATTCATATTACATATAATACATTTTATAGTATAAATATGTCTGTGTAATAATATATATGTCTATTCATATATATGTGTATTTACATTCCAGAACAAAGACAGAGAAACATATCTATAATGTAAAAATAAATTCATATTACATTTAATATATTTTATAATGTAAAATGTATGTGTAACACATATAAATAAATGTATAATATAGATATGCATTGTAAACACACACACACATATATATATATATATACATATTTTTTTTTTTTTTTTACAGTCCAGAACATTGAAAGGCTTTAAAGCATCAGAACAGGTGTACCAGGCAACCAAGCATTATATCCCAGTTTTCAAAAAGATATTTAGATCGGCTAGATTTTAATGTCACTATTGAAGATAAGTTTTAAAAAATGGATATGATACTTAGGGAATAACTCTCTAAGGGCTGGAGTGGGTTTACTAAGAAGTCACATTTTGATGAAATGTATTTCTTTTTGTAATATGGCTGCTCAAGTGGTAGAACAAGTAATATAGCAAATTTGGATATCAATAACAATTTGATAATTTTAAAAATTGTAAGTCATAGAAAAAGACATGTGTAGTACTTGATAACAAAGTAAGTGAATTTGTAATCAGTAGAATTACTGTACCTGAAGGGTTCTGCTGATTGTATTATTGGCAGCCTGTAGGACATAGGTCTCAGGTGATGTTTCAATATGCCATTGATTTTAACATTTTTATCACTGTTTTGCATGCTTATAATGAAAGGAATTTTTGCTAAATTTTTAGACAGCATGAAGCTGGGAGTATAACAAACACATTAAGTGACAGAATCACCATCTAAATTGATCTCTATATGCTTCAAAGCTGTTTTGTATCTCACAAAATAAAATTTATTTGTAATAAACTGAAGTACTATGGTTAACTTTTAAAGAAAAATATAACTTTGCTTCACAGAGAAAAATTGAATCTATAAAATTAATAAGAAAATATTTATTCAGTACATGTTATCTGCTTACTTTTAAAAACTTTCATGAATCTGCCTTTTGTCTCTTTTTTCTTTTTTATTTTTCTGCGTAGATTATCACTAACATACTGTATTTATTTCTCAGAACTCATTCTAAAATGAACATTTAAAATTTAAATTCATAGAATAAAAAAGGACTGACAACTTGATAGAATATGATAGAAAGTTTTGAGGAAAGATGATCTAGAAAGAAAACCATTTAAAGGGATTTAATATGTCTAAAACAGACTAAAGTTTAGATGTATATATTTGTGACTGTAGTGAAAAAGATTAGGATCAACAGTCAGAAGTTATGTGGGATTAACTTTTAATTCAATTTAAGAATAACCTTTCAGCTATAAAAATCTTTTGGAAAATGCGTTGCCAAGCTGAGAGCTGTTAAACATTTGGAAATGTTCTAATAGAGATAGGATATTCAATTATTATGAATTTTTAGAATAAGATTCATGACAGGTTCAATTTGCTTTCCAACATTAGTATTCCCCCTGTCCATCTCCATTTTTATGGTTGTCTCCTTTTAACAAAACCTCTGTCATTCTCCTGAACTCAAGATAAGAGTCATTTCTAATGCTTTCTCATGGATCCCTAAGTATTTTGGCAGCTCTCCTGGTTTCTTACAGACTGTAAAATATAAATGCTCAGATAATGGACTTGTAGTTTCTTTTTTTGTTGTTGCTTTTTTTTCTTTTTTTAAATTTTTTTGCAATTTCTTCACATTCTTTGCATGTTGTTTTCATTTATCTATTATATTTACGCAATTTTAACTTTAAAAATTTCCATTAATGTTTTATAAAATGCTGAAGATTTTTTATTTTTTAATCCACTTTGCATATTAACATTATTTTAAAATATTTTCCAATATACAATGTAATTAATTTTAAAGGAGTTATTCACCAGTTTTTTTGTGTGTGGAAAATTCCACACTGATGTGTCTGTTCCTTTCCTTGTCTACATTTATTTCTTTTGTATGAAAAAATACTTTAGAATAGTGATGTCATATTAGCTCTGTCACTTTTGTTACAATTATAGCACCATTCACGAAGTGGGATAAATGAATGCCCTTCCCTCAGCATGATGAAACACATGAATAGATATTTATCTAATCTCTTTGGTTAGGAATAAGCTGGTTACAGGTGAGATAGGGAATTAGGATAAAGAGAGAGAAATATTGAATCTTAAGGGAGACACCCTCTGGACGCTGAGATGCAAAGGAGAGCCAAGAAAATCACAATTCCTAAGTTGAATTACCCCTGTCTTCTGGAAACTCCTCAGATCCTTCTCTGAAGACATCTCTTCTCCTGTGCTGCAGGGATAAGCTTTTGAGAGGTGAGAGCCCTTTTCCAGAAGTTCACATCATATGAAATTTACAGACTAACATTATATGTACAAAATTTGTTATATTCTTTATTTCTCCATATCCAGATACAATTTAGCATATAAACCATCATTTTTGTTTCATAACAGAAAACTTAGATTTGCTAAGTTATGGAAGCTCAGTTACTCTTCTTTAAGCATTGTGTCCTTTAGGTAGGTAGTTAAAATTCTCAATTATTTCCTCTTTTTTTCTTTATTGTTGTCCTCAGGATCCAGGTATCTTGGAAGTTGATGTAACAATAGACCTTTCTGTTCCTGGAGCCCTTAATTTATTGATTTTTTTTTTTACAGATAAGCCATTCTTAAGTTATTATCATTAATATATTTTCTTTGTTCTCTACCCACACTAGTATCTCCCTTCAGATTGACTGTGATGTGTTTGAAACCCTTAAGGGCCTTACTGTTCACAGGATAAAGAAATCCTCTCAACAGAATGCTTACTATATATTTAAAAAGGCACTGGGTTGTTTAAAATGAGCTAAATTAAATTTCATCAAAGAATCTCATGACACACTTTGAGTTACTTGCAAAGATTCAGCAAACTAGAAGAGGTCATTTATCACAGTGCAGAAAAATGGGGACAGGTGAGTGGAGAGTCTAGTTTAGCTTCAACTTCAAATTCAATGTCACTATTTCTCCCTGACCCTGCAGAGAAAACACAGAGAACATACAGATAACAAAGCAAAGTGGAAAGAGCTATCACATTATAGGGAGAAAGCGTTCCATGCCATAAGAGCCACTCACAATTTCCAAGTAAAACTGAAGGCCAGACACCTTCCTAGAGCGTTTGGAGACAGAAAAAATTCCATTGAAATCACAGGATAAAGTGCATTTCCTTACGTTTTGAAGAAGTACGTTTTCTAGGATCTCTCCTTGGTTATATTTAAATTGCTATCTCCCTAATCTATGCTCTTCCATAGATTCTTATTCTAATGTGTTGACATACATCATTTAATGTGAATACAATCCTACTAAAATACGTAGGATGCTAAACATATTTATGTATGCACTTGTTTTTTATTTATGTGACTATTATTTGACCACAGTGTTTATTCTATTTCTGCTTTTATGCAACAGTATTTGCAAGAGTCATATTGGTGCTTTTTCTCCCATGTTTTTACTTCTGGAAGCTGCATATTATGTATACGTGATATATATATAGCTTATATTTATCAAATTTAGCTTAATCATCTCCCTTTTAATGACCGTTTTGGCTCACAATGACAATCAGCACTGAGACAATCATCCTAAAACACATTCTTTAAGGATCACTTGAGACTTTCCTTAGGATATTTACTAATAAGGAAATTAGTAAATTATGTGATAATCAAACCAATTCTGCTTTATTTAGTCAAGAAAGATTCTGGAAAATGACTGCAATAGTTTCTGCCCACTTCTGTTTGGTAGTTTATATTTTCCCACATATCAGTTTTTGTCATCATTTGGTGTTAATTCATTTTTAATTTTTTTGATAATATGATGGAAGTTGTGATATCTCATTGATGATATTAAGCTATATAATCCTTCTTTGAAGAATGCTTGATTTGATTTATATAGTTAAACATCAATTGTTAAATTTATGGTCTTCTAAAATTTTTTATGGTTGCAGAATAATCACACATGATAGTAGGAATCATTGTGACATCCATACTCGCACATAATATAATTTAATCAACTTAATTCCCCTGTACCTCCCTTTGTTCTCTCCTGCTTCTTCCTGATCCCATTCTTCTACTCTACTGATCTCCTTTCCATTTTCATTAGATTGCTTTTTAACTTTTTTCTCTGTCTGGTTTCCATGTAGGAGGAAACAAAACATACGATTCTCATTTTCTGAGTTTGACTTATTTGACTCAACACAATGCTCTTCAGTTCCATCCATTTTCCTACAAATAACATAGCTTCATCCTTCTTTATGACTAAATAAAATCCCATTATGTAGATATAGCACATTTTCTTTATCCTTTCATGTGTTGACAGATGCCTAGGCTGGGTTCATAATTTGGCTGATATAAATTTTGCTGCTATAAACATGGACATTGCATGTGTCACTAAAGTATTTCAACTTAAAAGCTTTTGCAAAAATACCTAAGAGTGTTATAGCAGGGTGAAATAGTGGTTCCATTTTTAATATTTTGAGGAACATCATAACTGATTTCCATAGATTGTGCTAATTTATAATCTTATCAATAGTGTACAAGGGTTCCCTTTTCCCCACATTCTCTCTAGAAGTTGTTGTCATTTGTATTCTTGATTGCCATTCCAACTGGAGTGAAATTAAATCTCAGTGTTGTTTTGTTTCATTTCCCTGTTGGCTAAATATGTTGAACATTTTTTCATGTGATTTATAGCCAGTTTTACTTCTTTTGAGAAATGTTCCATTAGTTCCTTTCTCCATTTGTTTGATGATGCTGAGTTTTTTAGTTCTTTGTATATTTTGGATATTAATCCTCTGTCCAAAGTATAACAGGCAAAGATTTCCTACCATTGTGTAGGCTCTTTCTCCACAGTGTTAATTATTTCCCTCGTGGTGCAAAAGCTTTTTAATTTGATGCCATTCCATTTACTAATTCTTGGTATTGTTTCCTGGGATTTGGAACTTTTTTTGAGGAATTTATTGCCTGCCCTTATATGTTTTTCTGATTGCTTATATGATTTTCTGATCAACAGATTCATTATTGTTGCCTAACAAAGCTATTGATTTTCATATGTTGATTTTTTTTCATCCTACTACTTTGTTGAAATTGTTTATCAGTTCTAGAAGTCTTCTTCTAGAAGAAAATCATATCATCTGCAAGCAGGAACAGTTTTACTCTTGCTTTCCTATTTGTGTTCTTTAATTTCTTTCTCTTTTCAGATTGCTCTGGCCAAAGTTTCAAGGACTATATTGAATACGAGTGCTGAAGGAGGACATTCCTGTTCTGCTGCTCTGATTTTAGAGAAAATGCTCTTAGATTTTCCACATTCAGTATGATTTTGACTTTGTGCTTGTCATATATATCCTTCAGGATGTTAAGGTGGATTCCTTCTGTCCTTAGTTCTTCTATCTTTATCTACATAATCCTTCTTTGAGGAGTAATACTTATTTTGATTTATGTAATCCAATCTTTCAATTGTTAAATTTATGCTTTTGCATTTTGAACTTTAGGAAATCCTTCAGATATCATTTACGAGAATATTCTTACATTATCTTTTATTGATATTATTTTTTATCTCACATCTAAGTTTTTATTAAACTGAGGTCAAACAAATAATGTATAGTATAGGAGAACATTTGTTTTCTTCCTTAGTAAGCCCTTACTCTAAAATAATCTGTTAAATAAATCATTCTTTTATCACTAATTTGTTGTGTTTTTCTTATACATTAATTTCCCACATATAAATGATTGTGCTAGAGCTTAATTTCTTTATTAGAAGCAACATATTTGGATAAATGAATGTTTAGAAGCTAGTTACCACTTTAATCTAATTATCTCTGGGAGCCTGAATAAGCACAAAAATTGGTGCACCCAGCATATGGGATCCAGGGGTTTATGTACAACCAACCATTGGTATGCTGGTAAAGGGTTAAACAACTGTCTTTTAGGAAATGAATGAAGAAATCTTTAGTTTGTTGTCTTTGTTGAAGTCTGCACTGCAAATTCCTTCACCATGGATAATTACAAGCTTCTAAATAACTTAAAACTAGTTCGCAGAATTCCTGACTTTTTAACTCTTAGCTCTCTTGAGCTGACAGTTGCTGAATCTAACACACCACTGAAAACCCTACCGGTAACTACTGATTCAGGGTTGTTTCTGAAGATTAAGTTTGTAGCACTTATGGCCATCTGTGCAAGCTGCAGATAAGCTCCAGTGGCAAGAAAAAGTCTCCATTTAAAATAGTTCAGGTTCTGGCAGTTGGGACCAACCACATGAGAGATACACAATGTACCATGAATATCAGCCAGCTTCATAAGCTATTCTCTGGAACAGAATAAAAATGCCTCTATTGCTCAACTTTTTCCACCTATCTCTGTTTCTAGTATCAGGATTTTAATTTATTTTAAAAATCTTTTGCAACTCGTTCCTCATTTCTGTTATTCTTTTATATAAATTTCTTAGTTCTATAGAATTTTTAAAATTTTGATTTCATATTTTCTGATGAAATTTGGAGAAAGTTTACATAGTTAATATGCTTAGTTATCTGAATTGCTTCCATGCCTTTTGGCCAAGATCAGTGTAAAATGTTAGTCATCTCATATGTGCATATGATTTTTTTGTCTATTTAATTATGTCTTCTTTTTATGCTATGTACTAAGTAACACTTTTCTCTATAAAAATTTGAGCAGTTTTTCATATGTTAATGTCTAGATAAATCTTGAGTTTTGATGCTACTGTGAATAGTGTCTTATTTCTGTCAGACTATTCAGTTATTTCTGCTTTAGACTTTGTTGATAATTTCAAGTTGTCTGCATGTACCAGGAATTTCAAATGCTTTGATCTTAGGATCCCCTTATAATCTTAAAATTATTAATGCTCCCCCAACTTTTTTCTTTTTTCCTTTTGTTTGGATTTTTTGTTGCTACATTATAATTATACATATTGATTCC
>PVKS010017356.1:0-33150 GCA_004027875.1 Aplodontia rufa
CTACGTTGCAACTGATAGAAGACAAAATTGGTCCAACACTTCAACATTTGGGAGTAGGCAAAGACTTTCTCAACAAGTCTCCAAAAGTGAAGGAAGTAAAGTAAAAAATCAGTGAATGGGATGCCATAAAGCTAAAAAGCTTTTGTACTGCCAAGGAAACAATCAAAAGAGTCAAGAGGTTTCCTACGGAAATGGAGAGCATCATGGACTATGATTCCTCTGACAAGGGTCTCATATCCAGAATCTATGGACTTTATTTTGATTTGTTTGCGGATTCTTTTTCAAGTGACCTAGTTGCTTCTGTCAACTCAAATACAGTCTTTCTTTCCCTAGTGGATTTCTGGGAATTCTACATGTCTCCATACTGAACAAGTCTATAAGAACACTCTCAGGCCAACCCAGGCTCTATGATCAGCACAATCTCTGCTTTGGCATGCATTTCTACTGCATTGATCATACTCTTGTTATTCAGTTAAGGGTGAAGCACCCAGAGTGTTGGAACATTGTTCATGCACAGTCTCATTTGTTCCTTCCAGCAACCATGCAATTTTGCTTTTATGAGTTCAAATCATTTGATGTGGTGATTTTTAGCATGGTTGACCACTATGGCCATACTCTGATTTTTGAAAATGCATCTTGTGTTTAATACATGATATGACTGTTTCAGATTCAACCCCAAGTGTTTTCATCATTTATGTTTTCTCAAAGTTCACTAAGGTATAACTTCCCTTCTTCCTTACCTTTCTCTTCTTTTTTTCAGAAGTCTTCTTTTCTTGCTTAGGAAACCTGCCATTAGCAATCCTAACTCCTTCATAATTATGGCATGAAGATGTGTCTCAAAATTCATTTAAAAATCGATATAGTTCAGATTTATCCCTGCCAGGGATCATGGACCCAGGATGACCTCCCAGGCTCTCACCTGAACATAATACCTCCAAGTCTCCACAGCCTGGGTGGATGAATAGGATCAGACCCACTAAGGACAAGCAGAGGGAAAGTGGATCACAGCATGAAGACAACATCACCCAGGGCCTCAGTAGGTGGACTGACATTCCACTTGACCTTGCTGAGAGAAAATTAAGAGTGGAAATGGACAAAGCTAAACCTAAACCATGATAAGGACACAGAAATATTGCAAAGCAGAACAATAGTATATGCAGAAGTAGAAAGAGTTTGTGGAAATTTAAACACCCGGAATGAGAGTCTGTCTGTCCCATGCAGTCAAAGTGGAGACAGCAGAAACTTTTGTAAGGTATTTCAATTTTTTCTGAGAAAGAAATTAATTTTTTTGGTAAAATAATCACCTAAGTAACTGAAAATATGAATGTATTAATTACCTTCATTTCATCATTCAACTTTGTGTTTATAAATCATGATGTACTCTGTACACTGTATGTATAAATGCAAATATAATTTGTCCATGCAAAATTAACAAATATGCATAAAATAGAAAAAAATGAGGGAAGGACCATCATGTCCTTGGAAGCCTAGAAACTGAAGTCAGATGAACAGAGAGAATCATTAACCCAAATTCTCAGGAGCACAGTTTCAAACATTTGGGCTTGAGAACTCATATACCTGTCAAGTAAAAACATGGATAAAGGGTAGGTCATAGTGGGACACCAATATTTTCTAATCAAAGGAAGCTTCACAGAATGTGGGGATACAGAACAAAATCCATGAGGTTAGTTCACACTCTCCTCCTTACAGCTCTTAGAAGCATCACACCTGCAGTGACTCTAAAATACCATTCTTCCTCCAGAGACACTTGTGAAGCAAGGAGGAAATGTGCCCTGCAGCCAGCCCTGCAGTGACAGCCAACAAAGTTGAGAGTTCTTGTGACAGAGCAATTCATCTTAATATCATAGTTATGAGTTATAAAGGACAAACAAGAAAAACCTGATCTCTCAAACAAAAGCACCTTTTGTGGAATTGTGCCTTCTGGCAATACATGTGAAGTCTAGATAAGAACCTTTTAAGATATAATGCCCTTAGAATAAGGATAGCAAAAAAAGAGTTCTAAATAAAGAGAAAGAATTAATATGAAGGAAATCAGAATAATATAGAAAAAATCCAAATGAAAGGAAAAACAAAGTCAAACTTGGTATCTTATGAAGAATAATATGTTTAACACCTCTCTTATGAGACTGTACTTCTGCTCAAAAGGACAGCAAAATAGTGTCAGTTTTACCATATTAGTGAGAGGCTAGATGTGTTGTGGCACTCCTGTAATCCAGTTACCTGGGAACCCAGCCATCGCATCTTCATGAAGTCTCAAAATAAACAATAGATGGGCTTGGGATGGAGCTCAGTGGTTGGTTGAATCTGAGTACTGCAACACAGAGAGACACAGAAGAAAAGATATAAGAAAAAAAAAGGAAAACGAGAAAAAAAAGAGTGACTGAGAAATTGCAAATATTTAATTATGCCAACAACTTTGGAATTTTTAGCAATATGGGGAAATTCCTGAAGATTTGATTTACCATAGATTTCAGAACTACAGTAAGTCCTAGTATGGTGCTCCGCATGATGAAACTGAATAGTGGGAAATACTGCTCCTTAAGAAATTTCAAAGAATGCTTCAACAGGGAAGGATGGCAAATACACCAGGTGCAGAAACACCTAGAAACACTTCCTCAGGGAAGGAAAAGGTACTGTGTTAATCACATTCTGACAGTAGCATAAATTCACAGCGTAAAGAAATGAAATTGCAACCACATGATGACACACCTCGCTCTCTTCTGAGGTTGTGCAAATGAAAAGCAATCTGCACAAAATCGTTATGGAGAGAAATCCCACACTATGCCAAAAGGATTCAAGCAACTGAGCAAATGAATTACCCAACATGAAGACCGGTTTAGTATTGTAATGTCAGCCATGTGACCGCCCACAGTTGTAGACTCAAGGAGAAAACCACATCTTCAACCTCTGTAGGTAGATCAAATCATGAGATTAAATGCAACATGCATTAAAGTTAAAAATTTTATGATGAAGCAATGGAAAATGTTACGCTATGACAAAAATATCAACTGTGTCAAAAATATCGTGTTTGTGGTTAAATATGGAAAGTTTTCCACTTTACATTGGATATGATTAAAGATATCTGCTCTCACCACCTCTATATCTCATGATTATAGAGGGGCTTTATTGTCAATAAAGAAGATTTAGTTTTAAATAATTGGAGAGAAGACAACATTATCTTTCTTCATTCACAGATTAAATTTCATGGAGAAAATCTACAGAGTTTTAGCCAAATTATTAGAAGGTTTTCAGAAGTTTATTGGCAATAAGTCAGTACAAAAACTATTTTGATTACTATATCACAAAATTATTAAAAAAGGTTTCCAAATTGAAATATTTAGATAGCATAAAATAAAATGAACCTCAAAATTAACACATGATAAAAAGCTGTAAAGCTTCCAACTGGAAATTATGACATAAATTATTCTCAATGACTATAGCATTTTTGTGTGTTTATTATTTATTTATTATAAATATCTTTATTATTTATTTTAATTAAAATGTGAATTATGGAAAATTCTCAGATAACTAACTCTAGTTTCTGTTCAAATGTCTGTGAATTTTTTTAAAGTTTTTTTTTAAATTTTTAAAATTTTTGAACAACCATACAAGTTTTTAACAAAATAATATAAAATGTGTATAGATTCTGGATATTACAATTACCCCCAGGAGTGCCCCCCCAATTACCCACCCTTATCCCTCCCTTCCCCTTCCCACAATATCTCTAAAAAAGGATTATGTTGTATAACATTACACCTTATCTGGATTTAACACATTTTTTTAAAAAGAGAAGGACAGTGAGAGAGAGAGAGAGAGAGAGAGAATCAATTTTTTATTGAGTTTTTCACATGACTTTCGTTGCTCTGACACTTTGTTGTATATGTGGGTGCTGGGGTTTGAACCCGTGTACTCGTGCATGCTGGGCAAGTGCCGTAACCACTGAGCCACCACTCCAGCCCTGACTATAGCATTTTAACAAATAATAGCCCCTTTATTTTTAAAGGTAGTATATGTACATATAAATAGAAAAATGCTTGAAAGCATGGAAAGACTAAGTGTAGAGCAAAAACAAAGAAAAAAATGAAACTGGATGCAAGTTGTTTAAATATAAATATATATCTGTTGAGGCACTGATAATGAAGATCAGAGCTCCAGAAAAATCAAAGGATACAGGGGACCTCGTATTATATGTGGAACTGAATAAAAATTTAAAATAGAGACTCACCATCTGCAGAAACAACAAAGAATGTGTGGCAGAGATTTTGAACCAAAGCCAATTATCTTATACAATGATGGATATGCAGAGCTTTAATAGATACTAAGCTTTAAAATAAATGAAGATTCTGTGAAAGAAAAATAGAGCTAGAGTTAAAAACTAAGAGAGAGGAACACACGGGTACATTATGAGAGAAACACTAGAAAGGTCAATCTGGCGTGACTGAGGTCCCTGTGCAAATGCACAGACGGGGTAACGTGAAGACAGACACGGTCTCCACACCTCACTCTCTCTTGAGGGTGAGCCCTGCAGACTCTCGATTCCACACAGTCGTCCTCCCCAACTGCGAGGCATCCTGCAATGGCTGTGTCTGAGCAGCAGAGACTGTATTTTAGTGATATAGTGACAGGACCTCTCCTCCTAGGGGATGTCAATCACCTTGCCTCCCACGGCCTCAATGACTTGTTTAGTTTGGCTCATTCTGATGCACACAGGCAAGCAAAGGATGATTTTCCCTGGTGCACAGTGACTCTCTGGGTAAAAATATAAGGTTTAATTAGAATTGCTAAGTCATCACTTGGGGATGTTTCCCCTGGTGAAATTGCTTCAGAAAGTAAACTTGATCTGGAAGTCATTAGAAGATTCCATAGAACTTATGGAATTTACCACAGCCCCGAATCCAACCTGACATCCAGGCAGGTCTGTGGAGGACAGGCTCGCTGTTCCACAGGAGGCTGCTGTGCCTCTTGGGCTCTCAGTGTTTTAATTTCCTTCACGCTCCATGCACCGCTGGCTCTGTGCAGGGAAGTAAGCATTTTTAAATTATAATAACGCCCATGCTCCTAACTCTTTATCACTTGTACTTCTTCATTGTTTAAAACCATTAGCAGTACATTCTAGGTTTTATTAAAACATTATCATTCTATGTTTAAATTAAAGTTTGGCTTCTGCTTCAAGATAGGATATATACACACACACACACACATACGTACATGCATAAACATATGAACTGAAAAAGAAAACACACTTAGACATAATATTTTACTGGCGAATCATATATATATATATGTATATATAAACAAAAATGAACCTATTGAAAAAGAAAGAATGAAAGAAGCCCACCAAGTACCATTGCTGTACTCTAATAGTCATGGAGATGGATTTGTTCCAAATTAGGATCCCATTAAATCCTTATGAATTCCTATACTTAACCCTACCTGCTAATGCAGGTATCCAGTCCCAACAAGCATACAAAGGAGTTGAGATCTAAGTTAGAAGAGCCTCATCTCTATCCCATAGGTATGTACAAGGGATGTAACTGAATTGCTCTGCTGAGGCTGTGAACCAAGCCTGGAATCTGTGTTTATAGAAGATGCAATCAAAGAAAAAATACATATTTCACAATGGATATAAATATGATCAAGGGTTCTGCAATCTAACATCCATAGGTCTGGCATAAAAAACAAAATTTACTCAGAATACAAGATTGAATTTTCTACTAGTGTTAAACATGGTTTACACACAAGCATTATGGTTTTAAAACACTGTGTTTGAGTGTATACCTTCTACTCAGAGTCCTGCATAGTCAGAAGTGGCCTGCCCTGAGGGATCCCAACAAAGTTTGGTGGGACTGTATTCAAGAAAGGCCACCTGGTAGGGCACTGCAGCACAGAGGAGGGACTGGTAGGCTGGGCTCATGGTCATGGGGTTCCAATGTTAGCCACAGAATAGCCACTCACATGGGGAACAACAATCAGTACACACCAATCAGAAAGTCAACAAGTAAGTTCAAATTATTTTCCACAAAAATAAAAGGAGAATTACAAACGTGCTCACACAAGTTAAGGAAAACTTTTCATCCAGCAAAACTGACACTTTGGTGATATTTGAAGATAGAGTATAAACCAAGAAATAGAAAACAGAATGAATAACCAAATGGAAGTTTTAGAGTTCATAAGTATGAGAACCAAAAATTTAATTCAGTAAATGGGTTCAGTGGATGGACACAGATGGCAATAAAAAAGGCAGTATACTGGAAGATAAATCAGTAAGTAGGACACAATGAGAAAAAAGGCATGAATAAAAATGAAGAGTGTCTCATCCATGTAGCAAGAAACCAAAAGTTCACATTTATATATCAGAGTAGCAGAAGGAAAAGAGAAATGGATGTGTGGTTAAAAAGTTTATGAGGAAACAGTAGTTAAATATCCACAAGGTTGGTGAAAGACATAAAATAATCACTTAAGAAATTGAGTTCACAAAGAGGATGAACTGAAAAAGAAAACACGCTTAGACTTAATATTTTTACTGGTGAATCGTAATTATCTGAAATAGTGGATTTCATTTTGATATATGTTGCAAAGGCATATAACTTAATTTGGTCAACTTCATTTACCACTGCTTCACCTTGTCCTCCCCATGATTTCCATACTCTACTCGGTTGCTCTCCTTCCTATTTTCATGAAATCCCTTTGGTCCCTTTCTTCTCTCTAACCTACACAATGAGATAATACATATGACTCGGGGCTTTTTGAGACTGGTTTATTTCATTTAATATGATGCTACATGGTTCCACCCATTTTCATGCAAAAGACACCTTTTCCCCTATCTTTGTGGCTCAGGAAATACCCACATGATTATCTCAAAAGATGTGGATAAACAGATTAAGCACTGGATCTGGAGAAATAAGGCGGAGATGGAACTTAGCTCAACATTTTAAAGGCTAATCCCAAGGCCAATATCATGCTACATGGAGTAAAACTGAAAGTATTTCCTCTAAAGTAAGACAAGGAAGTCCATCTTTACCACTCCTATTAAACATTGTCCTTGAAACTGTAGGAAGAACAATCCGTCAGGAAAAAGAAAGTCAAATTATCTCTTTTTGCTGATGATATCATCCTATAGTTAGAAAACACCAAAATACCACTAGTAGACTACTTTATCATATAAATTCAGCAAAATACAATTTAGAAAATCAGAATATGAATCAATTGCTTTCTTATACTGTAATAGTTTATTTGCTGGAAAAGTAATTAGGAAAATTATCCCATTGATAATAACCTCAAAAATAAACAGTTACGAAAGATCTCTACACTGAAAATTGTAGAACACTGAAAATATAAATTGAAGAGGATCTTAGAAGATGGAAGGACCTCCCATGTTTTTGGATAGACAGTTTTTAAATAGTTAAAATAGCCATCTTATTGAAAGTATCATAGACACTCATTGCACTCCCCTCCCAAACAGTAATGGCTTTCTTTTCAAAGCTAGAATAAACAGTCCTAAAGTTCATTTGGAAGAATAAGAGAACAAGAATAGTTAAATAAGTCCTGAGCAAAAAGAGTGATGGACACATCACAATACCAAAACTCAAATTATACTACAGAGCTATCGTAAAAACAAAGCAAAACAAAAACAAAACAGCATGGTGTTGGTACCAAAAGAGACATGAAGCCTAGTAGAAGAGAACAGAGAACCCCAGTGATAAATTTATCTTATACTAGAGAAAGCTTCCAAAAAAATAAATTGTCGAAAAGATAACTTTTTAAGCAAATGGTGTTGGGTAACTGGAAATCAATATGTAATAACAATTTTTAAAAAATATAATGCACTATTATTATGTGGATTTCATTTCAGGGATACAAAGTTGTTTTACCCTCTGCAAATCAATAAATGTGATTCATCATATCAAAATAAGGTCAAGAAACATGATCATCTCAACAGATGAAGAAAAGGCATTTGACAAAATTCGGCACACATGCATATTTCGAATGGTGGAAAAAAACAGCAAGAAAAGGAAATTACATCAACAAATACAAAGGCTACAACGATGAACCTACAGCTGACATCATACAGAATGGAGAAAAATTGAAACTGTTTCCTTTAAAATCAGGAGAAACACAAGGATATCCACTCTCACTACTCTTATTCATAACGCTTCTTGAAATTCTAGCCAGAAAAACAGAAGTTTTTGTATACTCCAATAATGAACCCATTGAGAAAGAAATCAAGAAAACCATCCTGTTAACAACCTCAAAAATTTAAAACAAAGTACTTGGAATAAATCTAACCAAGGAGGTCAAAGAAACCTAGAATTGCCAAAACACTACTAAGCAAGAAAGATGAAACAGGCGGTTTTGCCATACCAGATCTAAGACTATACTATTGAGCTGTAGTAACAAAGACAGCATGGTACTGGTATCAAGATAGGAAAGAAGACCAATGGAATAGAATGAAAGATCCTGAAACAAACCCTCAAATCTTTAAACATCTGATTTTTGACAAAGGGGGGCAAAATATTACATGGAGGAGAGACAGCCTTTTCAACAAATGGTGCTGGACAAACTGGACAGCCACTTGCAGAAAGTTGAAATTAGATCCATATCTTTCTCCTTGCATGAGAATCAAATCAAAATGGATCAAGGAGCTAGGAATTAAACCAGTTACCTTGCAACTGATGGAAGAAAATTAGGCCCAACACTTCAGCATTTGGGAGTAGGCAAAGACTTTCTCAACATGTCTCCTAAAGTGAACCAAGTAAAGTAAAAAATCAGTGAATGGGATGCCATAAAGCTAAAAAGCTTTTGCACTGCCAAGGAAACAATCAAAAGAGTTAAGAGGTTTCCTACGGAAACGGAGAGAATCATGGGCTGATTCCTCAGACAGGGGTCTCATATCCAGAATCTACAAAATCCTCAAAAATCTCAACTACAAAAACACAAACAACCCAATAAATAAATGGGCCAAAACGCTAAATAGAAACTTCTCAGCAGAGAACACTGATCAAGCCAATGAATACGTGAAAAAGTGCTCCAAATCACCAGTAATCAGAGAAATGCAAATGAAAACTACATTAAGATATCACCTCACACCAGTCAGAATGGCAAAAATGAAGAAAATAAGCAATAATAGATGCTGGAGGGACTGTGGAAAGACAGGCACACTAACACACTGTTGGTGGAGCTGCAGACTGGTACAGCCCCTCTGGAAAGCAGAGTGGAGAATCCTCAAAAAATTAGGGATGAGACCACCATATGATCATTCTATTCCTCTCCTGGGTATTTGTCCAGGGGATTTAGAATCAGCTCATTATAGGGACACAGCAATATCTGTGTTCATAGCAGCTCAATTTACAATAGCTAGATTATGGAAACAACCCAGATGTCCCTCACTGGATGAATGGATCCAAAAGCTGTGGTACATATATACCATGGAGTTCTACTCAGCAATTAGAAACAATGATATTGCAGCCTTTGAAGGTAAATGGATGGCTATGGAAGATATTATGCTGAGTGAAATCAGCATAACCCAGAGAACCAAGGATCGAATGCCTTCACTCATCTGTGGAGGCTGGAACTAGACCCTGGTCATTGAGAAAGGTGGTCTATTATCATGTGTTAAATCCGGATAAGGTGTAATGATATACAACCTAATACATTTTTAGAGATGTTTTGGGAAGGGGAGGGGAAGGATAAGCTTGGGTAATTGGGGGGGGGTACTCTTGGGGGTAAATCTAATCTTCAGAATCTATATACATTTTATATTATTTCATTAAACACTTGTATGATTGTTCAAAAAATAAATTTGTCAATAAAAAATTAATGTTAGATGAAGTGATGTTGATAAAAATAAAGCATTATGAACCAATAAAAGATCTGTACATGAAAATGGTGGGACACTGAATATCATAGAAGATGGAGAGAACTCCCATGTTTTTGGATAGATAGAAGTAATTTTGCCTAATGTCTATACTGCCCAAAGCTTTATACAGATTTAGGGTAATCCCCATCACAATACCAATGATTATCTTCACAGAACTAAAAAAAACTGTCCCAAAATTCATTTGGAATAATGAGACCCAGAATAGACAAAGCATCTCATATTACACCATGGTACTGGCATCCAAAGAGACACCAAGTCCAATGAAATAAAAGAGAAAACTCTGAGACAAATCCTCATGAATAGAGCCTCATTGGTGACAAAAGCATATGTTGGAGAAAAGATAGCCTTTTAAACAAGTGGTGTTGGGAAAATTGGATATCTAAATGAAGAAGAATGAAAGTAGGCTCCCTATCTTTAGTAGTGCACAAAAGTCAAATCAAAGTGAATCAAATACCTTTGAATTAGACCATAAGTTCAGCAACTTCTAGAAGAAAACATAGGGTCGACACTCCAGTATAATGGCATGGGCACTGACTTCCTTATTGAGACCTCTAGCATTTGAGAAATAAAACAAGAAAGCGTTAAATGGGATAGAATCAAATTGAAAAGCTTCTGCATAGGAAAGGAAATGATTAAGAGCATGCAGAGAGAGCGTACAGAATGGGAGTTCTTTGCCAGATGCTGCATTGTTAGGGTATTATTATGTAGAAAATATGAAGAACTCAAAAATCTTAACACCTAGAAAACAAACAACCCACTCAATAAATAGACAAAAGAACTAAAAGGATACTTCTGAAAAGAGGAAAGACACATGGCTAAAAAATACATGAAAAAATCTAGGAAATGCAAATCAAAACTCCATGGAGATTTTACCTCATGGCTATTACAATGGCAATCATTGAGAATACAAATCATAAACACTGGTGAGGATGTGGGCAAAGGTATAGTCATAAGTTGTTGGTGGGACTGCAAATTAGTAAAACCACTTTGGAAATCAGAATAGAGATGCTTCAAAACAGCTATCCCACTCCTCAGTATTTACCCAAAAGAACTAAAATGAGCACAGTATAGTGATACAGGCATATTGATGCTTATAACAGCACAATTCTCAATAGCCAAGTTATGGAAACCACACAGGTGACCATCAACAGATAAATGGATTTAAAAATGCAATATAAATATACAATGGAATTTTACTCAGATGTAAAGGAGAAGGAAATTGTGCTATTTTCCAGAATATGGATGGAACTGGAGAGTATCATGCTAAGTAAAAGAAACCATACTCAGAAAGGCAAGGGCTGTGTTCTGGCATTGGGGAAGTTAAGGAGAAAAGGACCGAGGAACACCATGGAAAATGGATAGGCAATCAGAGGAATGGAGAAGGCAGTTGAGGTGGAGGAGAGAGTGATGAGAAAGGGATTCATGTTGACATAATTACAATGCATGGGATAATATGTTCTAGGTCAGTCCCCAGTATTTCCCCTTTCCCTCCCCTAATCCTTCCTCCTCTTTTCTTCCCTCTACTGATCTTTCTGCTGTTTACACACACACACACACACACACACACACACACACACACACACACACACTTGTGTGTATCTGAATTAGTGTCTTATTGATGTGCATGATAGAGAGATTCACCGTGGTATATTAACATGTGTACACAGGAAAGTTAGATCACATTCATTCCACTGCCTTTCTCTGTCCTTCCCTTCATTTTTGTCTACTATACTGATCCTTCTTATATTTTTTTAGTTCTTGTGCATCTTTTTTCATATTAATTTCTGCATATCAAAGAAAACATTTGATCTTTGACTTTTTGGAGCTGGCTCATATCACTTAGCGTGATAGTCTCCAGTTCCATCCACTTGCCAGTAATTGCCATAAAGTCATTCCCATCGTTCATATATAGCACATTTTCTTTATCCACTCATTTGTTGAAGTGCAACTAAGTTTCTTCCATAACTTCACTATTCTGAATTGTACTGTTATAAATATTAATGTGGCGGCATCACTGTAGTACACTGATTTAAATCCTTTGAATATATACCAAGGAATGGGCTAGCTGGGTCACATGGTGGTTTAGTTCCAAACTTGTTAAGGAATCTCCAAATGCAGTGGGGGATATTGAGAGAAGAGAGGCTATGCTCCTGTTGAATAGGGGTATATGGGAAGACTACATTCCACTCAGTTATGCTGGAATCTAAAACTCATCCAGAAATGATGTTTACTAAAAAAGTAATAAATCAAAAATGATTTATTCTTCCTGTATTAATGCTTTGAACATACGTCATATCCTTAACTTTTCTTATATTGTCAATTTTAAAAAGGGTCTACATTAATAACAAAGGATAACTGCATATTGCAATAATTCTTCCATCTCTTTTAAAAGCACAACATATTGTGATATCTTCCTGTAAGTTTGGATTTTTCACCCCTGACTATTATCAAGAAGATTAAAATCAGAATAAAACAGGAACCAAATTTCCAGGGTTTCATGGAGGAGGGGAAGGGTTTTACAGATACTCTATGGAAGTCAGTTTCCCCATCATCTGCTGCCTGAGAAGGACTGACACAATGAAATGAGAGAGAAATGAAAAAACAACAAAGAAACCCAAATGAAAGATAGTGGTGAAAGCTGTCCATAACTTTGTTGCATATCATTTAATTCAGGTAAAAGGTTATAGAGAGATAAGGTCCACACACACATACACATCAATTTTTATGTAAAATAGATGAAATATTTGTGTGCCTGAAATTCAAATGTTCAACACTAACCCAAATGTGGTGGCACTGGAAACAGGGCCTTCATGGAAATAATGAAGGTTAAGTGAGGTTATAAGATGGGTCCTGAACCAGTAGGATTATTACCCTTATAAGAAGAGATGGAGGGGCTGGAGCGGTGGCTCAGCGGTTATGGCACTTGCCCAGTAAGTGCGAGTACATGGGTTCAAACCTAGCACCCACGTACACAACTAAGTGTCAGAACAATGAAAGCCGTGTAGAAAAACTCAATAAAAATTGATTCTTTCTGTCTCTTTCTCTCTCTTCCTGTCCTTCTCTTAAAAAAAAAAAAGACTTAGAAATGGAAACCATAGCCCCCTCTCTCCAGGAGGACCTGTTGGAACAGTGAGAAGGGGGTCTTCTGTGAGCACAGACAGCTCTCCAGAGAGCCCAAGCATGCTGGCTCCTGAGCCTGGGTTTCCAGCCAGCAGAAGGGGTAAAGTCAATTTCTGTTCCTTAAGAACTCAGGTTATGCTCTGTGGTGATGGCAGCCTCTGGAGATCATGTGTAGTGGGATTTTTCATGAATCTTAACTTTTAGTTCTGAATCCCTATAAAGGGTGTGTTTTGTTTTGTTTTTACATGTGGCAGAGATTGCCTGGATATATAACACCTGGAGCACAGAGGACTCCCTGTATAGCCTCAGCATGGGAATGCAGGTCACCCGTGTCTTTATTTTTAAATTTTTTTTGTGAAATTCTTTTTTTAAATTCATTAAACATGGGCTTACAGTTAGGAAGGAATCATTATCAAACAATCAAGAATAAATGTATATTCACAGAGCAAGCCAAGGCTGATGCCATTCATGGTTCCCCCCATTGGGTTCCCCATGGTTCCATGTTTCCCTCTATTAAATTCCCACATTAAATGGACTTCACATGAAGTTAGAGGTTTCCCTCCCTTGGGTCTCCTTGATATCCCTCCTATTCCCTCTCCCCTCCTGCACCCCTCCCATGTCTCCCAGCATCCTAGGCCAGGTTCCCCCTGTTCATGTGAAAATTCATACATGTTGAGGTTATTATTAGCTTAGTCATCTATCCTACTGTATCCGGTTGTATTCTAGCTTCCACAAATGAGAGAAAACATTCGGCCCTTGAGTCTCTGAGTTTGGGATATTTCACTCGGCATAATTTTTTCCATCTCCATCTTTTTGGCTGCAAATGCTATGATACCATTTTCTCTAATGGCTGCACCTGTGTCTTTAATCCATCCACCATTGTACTTCTCTGCATCCACAGGGCAGCAGCCTCGGGCCTTGCTGTGTACCTGAGCACAAGCAAGCAGATGCAGAAGCGTGTTGGCACCAGAGAGAAACCCAGTAGCTGCGGCAGAAGCAAAGGCCTCAGCAGGACCTCAGCACCCACCACAGGTTCAGCCTTGAAGTTCAACAGGTGAAAACTACAGGCTGAGCATCCCTTGTCCCAGTAAAGGTTGGGGTGGGAATAGTTTTGTGTGCAGGTATTTTAAGATATTTAATATTTTAATGTGAGCAGTGGTCCCAACCCGTATCTATGCATGGTCTTATTTGTATTTCATATTCATCAGACACGAATTGATGCTGGGTTGTTTTTTTCTGTTTTGAGATTGATATATTTAATCTGATTTAAACATTGTGCAATATACACGATTTGAAGCATCATATTTGCTACATTAATATGAATGTATGTTTTATGATATGTATTAGTTAAAATAAATCTAATGTAAAAAGTCTTAAGGATTATTTGTCATAGAAAAATTTCAATTTACATCTTTCGAACTTTCAAATCATCCATTTTCATATGAGCCGTATTTTCAACATTTTTATGTACAATTATTTTTTGATGGTGCACTGTAATTCTTGGGAGTCTTTTTAAAACAATAATACTGCCTGAAGTGCATGTTTTTGGTTTATGAATCATTACTTTTAGGTATATATGACATAAGATTATACAATGGCATACTTATAAAAGTATGGAGTTAAAAATTATACATAATAATATATACACACACACTGGGGAGAGGACAAGGGGGAATGCTGAGTAAGGAATGGGTCCAAACTGCACCGTCACAATTTGTGCATGTTTGAGTGTGTAACAATCTCTTCATTATGTAAGACTATAATGCACCAATGAATAACAACAACAACAAAATAAAAGCGTGGTGTTCAACTTGTTCTAATTCAGTATCCAGTTTTTCCCCTTCCCCTCCCTTCTATCCACCCCATATTTTTTTTCCTGTTACCCACACAAATTTTAATATTTTCATATCTGCAACAAATTCAAGAACAAAGACATACATTTGAAAATGTTCAAGAAGTGTTTACCCACAATCACAACAAATATAGCCCCACCCACATTTTTGGCTGTAAGGAGCCTAAATGCTAATGGAAAAATCATAGCAAACAGCAATTTGTAGAACATTTTAAAGTCAGAACAAGGAAAACAGGATTGATGGGTAAGAGAATCAAAACTCCAAACTATGCTCTTCCTAAAAACATTTCACTCATTAATGTATGCTGTTCCACTTACCAGGGAGAGTTCACTCTTCTCTCCAAAGGCCAGCTACTCCAACAGAGCATTAGTACAAACTACACTCTGGGAGGTCCGTTCTCTGGTGTAGAAACTGCAGAAATGCTTCCACCGCTCCTGCAGTGACACAGGTGCTGATGTTGAGACAGTTTAGGAGAGATAGTAAAATGGTCTAGGTAGTCAGGACCATGGGCTCCATCCAACCACACCTAGAAGCTGTAGAGAGCCATTAAAGGGCACGCTCGGGCCCTCAGTGAATGACCACGATGCTCACCTGTGGGAGCAACTCCTTTGTCCCAAAGGCAGGAAAATTAAGAGAGAGAGAGAGAGAATCAATTTTTATTGAGTTTTTCACATGGCTCTCATTGCTCTGACACTTAGTTGTGTACGTGGGTGCTGGGGTTTGAACCTGTGTACTTGTGCATGCCAGGCAAGCGCCGTAACTGTTGAGCACCTGTCCAGCCCCACCCCATTTTTCTTTAACATACATGACAACAGAATGTACATGGACATGCTTATAAAAGCTTGGAGTGCACCTCGTTTTGATACAGTTCCCTGTATTCCCCTTTGCCTCCCTTTTCTCCCTGCACGCTTGTTAGATATATGTGCTAACAGGATAAACACTGACATTGTTATAAAAGCATGTTGTATAAATTATTCTAGTTCAGTTCCCAGTAATTCATCCCCCACCCTCTACCACCCTGTTCTCTTCTCTCTATTCTAGGGATTTTTCTATTATTTACTAATAGTTTTTTTATTTTAATTTATTCTCACTGATATGTGTTGATAAGATTCATTACGATATGTTCATTTATGAACATGAGAGACAGAACCTAGAGAATAGGGGAAAAATTGTCTCCTGAAACTCAGACAGGGCACTAATATCCAGGATATACAAATAACTAAAAAATCTTATTACCAAAAATAAAAAATAACCCAATCAATAAATGTGCAAAAGAACTAAAGAGACACTTCTCAAATGAAGAAATACAAATATATGAAAAAAGTTCAACATCTCTAGCAATTACAACAATGCCAATTAAAATTACACTGAGATCTCACCTCACTCTAGTTAAAATGGCACTGATCAAAACTATGAACCACATTAATATTGGCAAGGATGTGCAGAAAAAGGGTACACTTATACATCATTGGTGGGAAAAACCAGTACAATGGCTCTGAAAATCAGTATGGAGATTCCTCAAAATGCTAGAAATGGATCCACCATTTAACCCAGCTATCCCACTCCTCAGTATATATCCAAAGGCCATAAAATCAGCATACTACAGTGATACAGGCACATCAATGTTCATAGCAGCACAATTCACAATAACTAAACTATAGAACCAACCAAGGTGCCCTTCAACTGATCAATGTATCAAGAAAATGAGCCATATATACAAAAATGAGCCGTAATGAAGACTGACATTATGTCATTTGCTAGCAAACGGATGGAACTGGAGGCTATCATGCTAAGTGAAATAAACTGACCTGAAAAACCCAAAGTCGAACGTTCTCTCTGATATGCGGAAGCCAACCCCAAATAAGGAAAAGAACAGAGGAATAGATTAAGGGGAAGGAAATGGAGGAACTTTCATTTCTCTCTCTCTCAATCTATCTTTCTTTCTTTTTTTTTTTTTTTCGGCCCTAAGGATTGACCAAGGAGTGCTTAACCACTGAGCCACAGGCCCATCCCTTTTTATTTTTTATTTGAGACAGGGTCTAATTTCTTAGATCCTCCCTAATGTGCTGAAGCTGGCTTTGAACTTGAACTCTGTCTGCCTCAAGCTACTAAGCTTCTGGGATTAAAGTCTTTCCCCAGCACACCTGGCTGAAGGTGGTTTTATACAAGTTTTTGTGTACCTGTATTTTTGACCGTAACCTGACTACAATATTACCTTGGACATATTTGAATATATACATTGATCCAGTTCTGGGGATGGTACCCACATCTAAACATTAATTTATTTCTGTCTCATACGCGTCTTAGAAACATAAAATGAAGACTTTTTAAAAATTACTTGTGAAAGTTTATTGACATAATCACTTAGTCATGCCGCTAGATGCAACCTACACAGTTGTCACAAAATAATTAAGACAGTAATTTTATAGATGGTTTTCTTTGGCTAAAATTAAATCCTAAAATGAAGATGTTTTTATACAAGTGCTTATGTGCCTATATTTTGACTGTGACCTGAAACTTGAGGTGTGGCATTTTTTTTCTGTGTGGCACTATGTGTGATGAAAATACTTCAGATTTCCAATTTTTGGATTAGGGATGCTGAACCTGTCATACTCTTGTGAGAATCTCACAACAGCTCCATTGAGACTGTGGAATTCCTAAACAAGAGTTTAAACTAAAGTTGGTGACTGAACAGTGTTTTTAACCCAGATGGTGGGCATCTGAGGGGACAGGGGCTTGGAGGGCTTCAGAGAAACTGTTGTTGTTTCCTGGTCTGTGAAAATTCAGACAGCAGTAACTTTTAAGTATATTTGTTGTGATTTTTTTACAAGATGCTGAAAAAAACACAGTGGGTGTTCTTGAAGGAGTGGTGGGCCAATTCTGAAACTTGAATTGAGTATAGAAGATCAAGAAGAAGAAAATTTCACATTTCCTTGAGGGTCATGAAGGGAGGCAGGCAAAGAAGGGGTGAGGAGCTTCCAGTAGGCTCCCAGATATTCTGAGGTGGATTGACAATGCAGAGGGGTACCAAGGAGCTGTTGGAGGGAATCATTCACTGATGGTCAGTTTCTAAGGTGAAGGTGTCTGAACTGCACATCCAGATGGTGCTCAGATTGACAGAGCAGGAGGAAGCAGAGATTTTGAAAGCACATGGAGAAAAATAAATTTTGTCATAGGAAAAGCATCACTCTAGTGTTAGATATCACATCTAACTGCAGAAAGCAATAAATCAGTGTGAATAGGAACTATTGATCACGTGATCAAGGCCCAAGAATCCCACGACCACTTGGAGTAAGATCCATACATCTTGGAGGTGGTAAAAGAAGGAAAGGATTCAACCACCTGTGTGACAGTCTGAGGATTTTAATAAAAAATTTACTTAAACAGAAGAAAGACTTAAAGGTAGAAGAAGGTGAAAGTGAAGAAAAGGGTTGGTGCAGATTCCGCAGAGTCAGTGTGTTAAAGTCATGAGGGTCAGCGTGGTGGAAAGGGCTCTTGTACTTTTCATGAAGAAATATTACAAGGAAGAGACATTTAATTCAGAGATCATGGCCTGCATCCAAAAGAGGGACAAACCATCACAACATGAGTGGGGTTATATCTGTGATGAGGTCTACGCAGCTATTAAGAACTGCACCACAGCAGTTCATTATATGTTCAGGAGTGAGTTGCTCAGGCCTCCCAGTTCTTAATCAAGTCTCGTTTAGAGCCCTTTTAACATTACAGACATTTTTTCCTATACCTTGAAGATCCTTTGGTTATCATGTCTTCTTGTTGTCAGGTCACTGATGTACATACAAGTCCCAAAGTAGTGCCTGGAATATGTCAGGTGGGCAATGGGAATTTGAATGTTATACAGACATAGTTTCTTAGACCAGCACACTTTAATAGCAGTACGATGCAAATTCCAAATTGAATTTTATATTTTCTCAAAGCTGTATTTTAAAGTGACCGTAAGGAAGCATACAAAACTGTTTGGTAGCTATAAAATATATTCATTTTATTCAAAGTATAATTTAAACATGTAATGAAAGTGAAAATTCTCAATGTGACATGTATGTACATTTGTTCAAAATAGGTTCCTAATTCTGAGTGCGTTTACACTTATAGAATAACTGAATTTAAACTCGTTCCATTTGAAGTGCTAAGTGTAGCATGGCCTTTTTTCCTGTATAAATCATTAAGGACCCCTGCCCTATTGAAGACTAAAGCATGGGGCATCAGATCAGTCATCAAACACCTGCTACGAACGGGTAATCCTCATTACTGAAAAAGATGAAGTAAAATGGGAAATGACTTTATTATTTTTCATTAGCAAAAATGGGCAAATGGTTGGGTAGCATGAAGATAAAGCTCCACTAATCCCCTCTAGCCTTTGGATTTTCTCATGTGCATAAAAGGAATAAAGAGTCAAACAGTTATTTGAGAAGTAAAAGAACACAAAGCAACTTACAAGCAAGAGGATGGTGTGGGTGGCTTTGTGTTCAGGGGACGACTGGGTGGAAAGGCGGGGGCTGTGGAGGTGCTGGGCTCTCCTGCGGTGTCTGTAGAGGAGATTCACCATGTACAGGCTGGTGCAGATCATGAGGACCACAAATACAAGATCTCGAACCACCATGGCGATAAACAATGATGGTGTGTTTTGTTTTCCAAAATGCCTAGTTTGGCAGTATGCATGAGTGTAGCCGTAACCAACTTGAGTGAAATTGCTAATGGCTTTCACAGATTGAATGACATGGAAATAGACGACCATGTTGAGGATCCAGAAGAAAAGAAATAAGGGACAAGTCCATGTGGAGAGCTTCAATTTCAGCCACGCCCACTTAGAACTATTGGGACTGATAGTGACAGCTTGAAATGCACTCAGGAGGGAGGTGTTGCAGATGGAGACACCCCGGGTCACTCTGTATGAGAACAAAACAGTCTGACAGCCAACGTCATTCAGAAAGTGTCTTACCCCAAACGTTGAGACAATGTCCGGTATCAACGTGAATGCGATGTTCAAAGCGTTGGCCGCCGTCAGGTGCATAATAATGGGATCAATGTGCTTCTTCAGGTGAGGTTTGACTGAGAAAGTGTAAATATATAACATGAAGAGCAGTGAGTTCCCCAGGACACCAATGCACAGCTGAGAGATGAGGAAAGCGCCAAAGATCGTGTCACTTGGAAACATTATTTTCTTTTGATTATTTTTCCGTGCTGGGGATGGAATCTGGGTCTTTGTGCTTTCTGGGCAAGTGCAGTACCATTGAGCTACACCTCCAGCCCAGGAACATTATCTTAAGGATGGGTTAAAATTTTAATGTGGGAAACTAGACCTGAAATGAAAAATCAATAATTTATTTAAATTATTTTTAAATGGAGCCTCTGCAATATTGACAGTTCATGAAGAGAAAAGTATGTTGATATGTGTGATTTTCTTGTATTTTAAGGCCAGTTAGAAACTTTCAGAGCCTGGATTCCAGGGATTTGTGGGAATAACAGATCATAGAAGTAGTGGAGAAAGCAGGTGGAATTCAAGTTACATGACTGTATTCTAGGATATTGAGCAGCAGGACACGATTCCTGTGTGAAAGAGAAATGAGCATGTTTTAATCAATATTTTTGCCTGACTGTGTTTCATTTGAACCTGTGTTTCTATAGTCTAACCACTCTAAAGAGCCTGACCCTTCCAACAACCATACCATGCCATGAGCTTGAACTTATGTTTTATAGTTTCCAAGGCACATAGCATTTCTCCAAGTCAATGACCATTAAGCATTCATTCAACACAGTGTTTCCCAAGTGGGAACTTTTCACCTCACCTCCCGATCCATGGGTCAAACAGCAATGGTCTAAGACAATTGTGCTGCTCACAACTTGACGCACAACTACTGACATGGGAGAGGTAGAGGTGAAGATTGTTGCTTGATATCCCAGAGCTCAGGACAACTCCCAGAACACAGAATTGTCTTGCAGAACTGGAAATCATACCATGACTGAAAAAACCGGTCTAACAAAGTGTCCCTGCATCCTGAGGACTGCAACGTGTAAAATCCATCTTTTGGTCTGAACATGTCTATATGTTTGTTATGGAAACAGATGAATAGAATCACACATGCAGTCTCAGTAGGAATGAGATGATGTTCATTTAGGTTAATCTTGAAATGGATGAGGTTAATATGTCAATTGCATTTCTTGAATCTTGCAGTTTACTGTTTACTTTGCTTATGGATAGTTTTATTTCACTGAGCCAGTTGTTTCTGTCACCTGATACTCCATATGTGAACTCCATATGTGCCTACATTTTACCAAGTATCAGAGCATTCTCAGGTCTTCCCCAGCCATATATTCACCACAATCTCTGCTTTGTCTTGCATCTCTAGTATAATAATCAGACTATCATTGTCCTGTTATGGGAAAAATACTCAACTTATTTATTGAGCACCTACAATGTTGAACTATTGTTCCTGCACAGTTTCATTTGTTCCTTCTAGAAACTATGCAAGTTGGGTTTACGAGTTTGAATGCTTTAAAATTGTGACTCTTGACATGGTTATCCCTGATGACCATACCCTCAGCTTTGAAATACATCTTCTCTTAAATATGTGATGTGACAGTTTCAGGTTCAACCTCAAATGTTTCGAGCATTCATGCTTCTCCAGATTCACTATGGGTTGCCTTAACTTTTCCGGAGACATTTCTTCAGCTACCATCTCTCATTGCTTAGTATACCTGTGATTATCAATCCTAACTCTTTCATAATTGCATCATCCAGATCTTTCTCAAAGTTCCCTTCAGTATTGCTATAGATCAGATTTCATCCTGCCAGGGGTGGCAGGCCTGGAATGACCTCCCAGGCTCTCACCTGCACATAACACCTTCAAATCTGCACAGCCTGGATGGATGAATGGATCAGCCTCACTGAAGACAAGCAGAGGGAAAGTGAAGCACTGCATGAAGAGAAGACTCAATAGGTGAAGTCATCCTACTCCTGACCTTGCAGAAAAGGAAATCAAGAGTAGAAATGGATGAATGTGGACCCAGAAATGTGGCAAAGCAGAGCAACAGGACTTGGAGAAGTAGAAATAGCATGTAGGGAATTTAAACACCCAGAATGAGAGTATGTCTGTCCCTTCAGTCTACAGAGAAGAGAGAGCAGTAATTTTGTCTGACATTTCAATACTTCCTAGAGCATGAAATTAAAATATTCTTGGTAGAACAAACTGTTAAGTAGTTGAAGTTATAGATTTAATTACAACCATTTCATCATTCCATGTTGTATTTATAAATCTCAATATATTCCCTACACCATATTTATAAATACAATTATAATTTGTCAATATAAAATGAACATATACGCATATAAATAAAAGAAAAATGGGGGAGCACCTTCCATGCCCTTGGAAGTTTAGAAACAGAAGTTAGACTGACAGAGAAAGTAACTAACCACAATTCCCAGGAGCACAGCTTTAAAATTTTTGTGCTCAAATCCACATATTGTCCATATGTACAAAGAAAAAATCATGGATAAATAATAGACCACAGTGGGATATGTGAACAGGTCATATCTAATCAATGGAACCTTCACAAGGATTTCAGGATATAAAAGATTGATCAGGTCAGTTCACACTCTCCACCTTGCTGCTCTTAGAAGCATCAACCTGCAGTCACTGTAAAATACCATCTTTTCTCCAGAGGCACTTGTGAAGCAAGAGGAGATATGTCCTGCAGCCGGCCCTGCAGTGAGAGCCAGCAAAATTCAAGACTTCATGTGCCACAACACTTCCTCTTAATAACATAATTATAGTTATGAAAGATAAACAAGAGAAAGCTGATCTCTCAATATGTTCAAAACAAAAGCACCTTTTACTTACCACACAGTGAATCAACCTCTATTGTTAAATACACTGTGGTTGTGCTTCCTGGAAGTCCATGTGATGAGTAGATAAGAAACTTAGAACTGGATTAGCAAAAAGAGTCCTAAATAGAATTTATATGAAGGAGATCAAGATAATATCAAATAACCCCTATGGAATGAAAAATAAAGTGAAACTCAGTTCCGAGGAGAGAACAACACATTAAACATCCCTCTTGTGAGGCTACACTTCTCTGTGTTTTAAAATGTTTATTAAGGAGTTGAATCATACATCATACATCATACATCATACAATCATACATCATACAATCATAAATGCATATAAAGTGACAATATGATATGCATTTGGTCCTAATCCATAATTTCCCCCACATTGCCCACACCCCAGTCTCTGATTCTTCTATATTACACCCCTATAAGAGATATAAATATCCATATATATGTATGTATATGATTGTAAATTTTCCAGAATTAAATGATTGCATAAGTATCATTTGACTTCTCAGGGGGTAAAGAGTATGCTACAATGTTGATTGTGTCCCTGGATCCCTCCCTATCCTCTCCACCTCACTTTCAGGTCTAGTATTAGCAAGGGGGTGTATTTAATTCAGTGAGCCATGAGCCTGGGGCAAGAGGATCACAAGTTTCAAGCCCATGTTGTACAACTTCATGAGACCCTGTCTCAAAATAAAATGAAAGGGGCTGGGGATGGAACTGAGTGGTAGAGATAGGTTCAATTCACAGTACAGAGAGAGAGAGAGAGAAAGAAAGAAAGAGAGGAGATAAAGAAAAACAAAAAGAGCCTTTGCCAAATTTCAAATATTTGTGAAGATGATATTGTGATAATTGTATCAACAGCTTTGGAATTTTGAGAACTATTGGGAAATTCCTAGAAGACTGAACTTACCATAGATTTCAGAACTGCAGGAAGTCCAGTGCTACCCATGATGAAATTCAATAGTGGAAAAAAATGAGTCCATAAAAAATCCCAAAGAATGCTTCAGTGGTGAAGGATGTTGAACACACCAGATGCAGGAAAATCTACATAGACTTCCTAAGGGCAGGGAAAGGTACTCTGTTAATCACAGTGTGAGGGTACCACAACCTTCACAGTAAGTTAGAACAGTAAGATGACAAGATGTGTCATTCCACATCCAAGAAAAAAGCAACCTTCACAAAATCACTGTGGAGAGGAATCCCACACTACTCAATAGGGATTCAAGCAACTGAGCAAGTGAGTTATCCAAAACGAAGATTGGTTTAGCATTGTGTCAGCTGTGTGACCACCCCCAGTAATTGAATCAAGGAGAAAAGTACATCATCAACCTCAATAGATTCATCATGAGATTAAACGCAACACACTAAAGTTAAAATATTTATGACACAGCAGCAGAAAGATTTATATTACTTTGATAAATGCATTAATTGTGTTAATAATATCAAATTTGAGGTTAAATATGGAAATGTTCTCTTTCAGATTACATATGAATAAAGACATCTGCTCCCTCTGCTTGTACTCCTCCTGATTGTAGAGGGGCTTTATTGCAAATAAAAACCAAGGACCATTTATAATTATAAGACAACATTATTTTTCTTCATGCACAGGTTAAATTTTCTGGAGAAAAACTGCACAATCATTCATTAAATTATTTGAATAATTTGAGGAATTTTTCTATTATTGGGAAGAAAGTATAGAAATCATTTGGATTAGTATATTATATCACTAACATTAAAATATGATTTACAAATGATACTTTTAAGAAGGTAAAATAAGGTGAAAATCAGAACTAATACATGATAAAATGATGTTAAACTTTCAGTTGGAAGTTATGGCATAAGTTAATGTAAATAACTGTACAATTTTAATAAAATTAATATCTATTAATTTTATAAATGTAATGTACATGTAATACATATTATGTGAAATGTATATTTATTATCATTTATAATACCATAATGTACAACATGTATATACATATAATATATACATGGGTAGTGAATACACATTAAAATTAATGGTAGAATTCCAAAGAGGGGAATAAAATGAAGCAGTTTATAAAGTATTTTAAACATGAATAAGTATCTATTGAGTCATTAACAACGAAGATGAAAGCATAAGAAAACTCATATAATACAGGAGAAATAAGACTCTGTGTGGATCTGAATAAAAATTTCAAGCATATATTAACAGAAAAGTCAATATCTGCAGGTACAATGAGAATGTGTGGTAGAGACTTAAAACAAGTCAAGTGCTTATACAACGAGGGATATGCAGAACTCCAACAGATGCTAACACGGACAAGAAATGCAAGAACTGAGATAGCAAAGGCATACATGAAAGAAAAGAGAATTAGAGTTAAAAACCAAGAGAGATGATAGCATAGGAATACATCATTACAGAAATATCACACAGTAAATCTGAGAGGTGAAGTCTCTGTGCAGGTGGAACTCAGACACAGACTCCCTACCTTGTTGTCTCCTGAGGCTGATGGCTGCAGAATGCCTATTCCAAGAAGTGTACCTCCCCAACAGTGAGGTGTCTTGGAAAGACTGAATGCGACCAGCCAAGACTGTATTTCAGGGACAAAATGACAGGACCTCTCATCCCAGGGGACCTCAATCAATTTGTCACCCTATGCCTCAATGACCTTCTTTACTGTGCCTCATTTTGATGCACCCAGAGGAGCATCACTTGCCTTTCCCAGAAGCACAGTGACTCTCTGGGTAAAAATATTAGGCTTATTAATTAAGAGTGCTAAGTCATCGCTTGAGGATGGTTTTCCCAGGTGGAACTGCTTCAGAAAGTAAACTTGATGATCTAGAAGTCACTAGAATTTTCCACCAGCTCATGGAAATTGCCACCAACCTGTCCCAGAGGACCCCAGAGGACATGCTCACTGCTCCACAGGAGGCCACTGTGCCTCCTGCTCTCACAGGGTGTTTTAACTTCTTCAGGTTCCATGCAGCGCAGGCTTCCGGCAGGGCAGTCAGAAGTTTTTATTGATAAAAATCCCAATAGTTCTAACTCTTCATCATTTGTACTTCTGCATCGTTTAAATAAAGAGAGTTTCAGTCCTATAGTAAGAAACCAACAGCTTCACACTTTTCCATCAGAGTAGCAGAAGAAAAAGGGAAAAATCTCCGGGAAGAAAAATTATGAGAAAATAGTTGGTGAGAGATAAAAATCTACCAACAATATGGCTTGGTAAATTCCCACATGATTACTGGAAAATATGCAGAAAAAGAATTTGACAGAATCCGGTCAGGCATTCATCTTTAAAACACCAGAAAAACTGGATGGGATGGAACTTACCTCAACATTGCAAAGCTGAACCCAAGACCAACATCATCATACTACCTGGAGGAAAACTTAAAGCATTTACTATGGAGGCAGGAACAAAACAAGAAAGTGCCCCCTCACCATTCTTATTCAACATAGTCCTTGAAACTCTAGCTTGAGCAAAAAACTAAGAGAAGGAAATTCAAGGAATGCAAATAGGAAAAAAAGTCAAATTATCTCTTTTTGGTGACATATGATCCTATATTTAGAAGACCCAATATAACACCAGTAGACTTCTTGAGCTGATAAACAAATTCAACAAAGTAGAAATACATAAGATGAATATATAAATCAGTAAAACAATGTGTTCTTTTATTTAGAATGTGCAAGAACACCACCAGCATGCTTCTTTAGCTAATAAATAAATTCAGCAAAATAGAATGTAAAAGATCAAATTACAAATGAATAGCGAGACATGATCCTTTATTTAGAAAACCCAAAACCCTACCAGTTGACTTCTTGATCTGATACCTTTTCAGCAAAATAGAAATGTACACGATCAAAATATAAATCAATCATTTTCCTGTACTCCAATAGTTTAGAGCTGAAAAAGAAATTAGGAAAACTATCCAACTGATAATCACCTCAAGAGGAAAACAAATCTATCTGAGGAGGTAAAATACTTCTACATGAAAATTACAGAATCCTGAAAAAACAAATTCAAGAAGATCTTAAAAGATGGAAAGAACCCCCCGCCCAATTTCTTGGATACACAGTTTTGAAATTGTCGAAATGACTCTGCTACCCAGACATCATACAGAGTCAATACAATTCACTTCAAAATAACAATGTCATTCTTTTTTTATTGGTTCAACAAAATCTTACATATTGAAGGAACTCATTGCTTCACATTCATAATGCACATGTAATGACATACTAGTGTAAACACAATTCTTGTCTAAGATCTCCCTGACTTCACCCAGTCCCTGATCTCATGTCTCCTCTGTAATTCCCCTATTTTACAGATATAAATGACCCTACACATGCATTTTTATTATTGAAATTGCTAGATTTATATGACTGACAGTATATTTGGCTTCTCATGGGAGTCAAGAACACTCTAGAGTATTTATTGCTCACCCCCCTTTTCCTACATTCTCTTCCCTCCCTTTCTTCTCCCCTTCCTTCATAGCTATAATACTCACAGATTATGTGTTCCTTCAAATTTGGTGGGTCTATTAAATAAACTTGATTAACTTCCATCCTATCTTAGGTTTCTACTCCAGCTTCCATATATGAGAGAAAACATTTGACTCTTCTCTCTGTTTGGCTTGTTTCCATCTATTTAGCTCTTGTAAACCAAGCCGCTATAAACATTGCTGTAACGGAGTCTCTGTAATATGCTGATTGTAGCTCTTCTGGGAAAAAACCCAGGAGTGGGATAGCGGGGTCGTATGGTGGTTCCATCCCTAATTTTTTGAGGCGTCTCCACACTGTTTTCCAAAACAGCTGTACCAGTATGCAGTCCCACCAACAGTGTGTTAGTGTTCCTTTCTCCCCACAACCCCTCCAGGATCAGTTATTGTTCATATTCTTCATTTTTCCCATTCTGCCTGGAGAGCGGTGGAATCTCAGTGTAATTTTGATTTGCATTTCTCTGATTGCTAGTGATGTAGAATACTTTCTCATATATTGACTTTTTGAACTTCTTCTTTTGAGAAGTTTCTGTTTAGATCCATAGCCCATTTATTGATTGGAGTGTTTGTGTTTTTGGTGTTAAGCTTTTTTGAATTTTTTCTAACTTCTGGATATTAGCCCCTTTTCAGAGGAGTTGCAGACCATGATTTTCTCCCATTCTGTAGGTTTTTCTTGACACTCTTGACTAATTCTTCAGCTGTGCAGAAGTTTTTCAGTTTAACGGCATCCCACTCATTGATTCTTGGCTTTAATTCTTGTGCTATGGGAATCTTGTTAAGGAAAAGGAACATGCATGAATATAGTGGAATGTTGATCCTATTTTTTTCTTCTAATAATTGTATGGTTGCTGGTTTAATTCCTAGTTCTTTGATCCATTTCAATTTGATTTTGGGGCAAGGTTAGAGATAAGGATCTAATTTCAGTTGTTTACATATGGCTGTCTAGTACCATTTGTTGAATAACTTGTCTTTCCTCCAAGTGATATTTTTGCCCCCTTTGTCAAATATCAAATGGTTAAAGATTTGTGGGTTTGTCCAGTGTCTTCTACTCTATTCCATTTGTCTTCATGCCTATTATGATACCAATACCACAATACCATGACTAGCGCTCTGTAGTGTAATATCAGGTCAGGTACTGCAATACCTTCTGTTTTATTATTTTAGTTTTGTTCAGTAGTACTTTGACTATTCTGGGGTCCTTATTATTCCAAATGAATTTGAGAATTGATATCTCTATATCTGTGAAGAATGACATTGGTGTCTCGATGGGGACTGTGTTGAATCTGTACAGCACTTTCGACAGAATGGCCATTTTAACTGTATTGTTTCTGCCTAACTGAGAACATAGGATGCCTTTCCATCTTCTCAAGTTTTCTTCAATTTTTTTCATAAATGTTTGACAGTTATCATTGTAAAGGTTTGTTATTTTCTTTGATAGTTCACAAGAATTTTATTCTGAGGTATTTTGAATGGGACAGATTTCCTGATTTCTTTTCTGATTGAATCTTCTCTGTTGAAGTATAGGAAAACTATTGATTTGTGGGTATTGACCATGTATCCTGCAACTTTGCTGAATTCTCTTATAAACTCCAGAGGTTTTCTGATAGAGTTTTTTTTTATCTTTTAGTTATAGGATAATATCACTGGGAAAAAGTTTAATTTCCTCTTTTCCTATTTAAAACACTTTGATTTCTTTTTCTTATATTATTGTTCTGGCTAGAGTTTTGAAGAATATATTGAATAAGAGTGTTGAGAATGGACAGCCTCGTCTTCTTCCTTAGTTTGGTGGGGATGGTTTCAATCTTTCTCCTTTCAGTATAGTGTTGGCTGTGGGTTTGTGGTAAATGGACTACAACATACAAGCTACACACTTACATGTAAAAAGTAAGAGAAAAAGAATCCAATGCCAGTGTCTGTCTTCTGGCTCAAGTATTGTCTTGGAGCGCCCTCTGTTGGTCACAATCAAAGTACGACCAAATTTATGGGAATTTTGCCCCTGGGTAATATGGTGCTCTGTGAATTCATTCACACTGGCTGCCCTGCATTCCCCCTATGTTCAGCTGGGATATGGGGTGCTGCTCTCAGGGTATCATGGTGACTATGGATTTCTGAGGATTTGTGGATTTTCATAAGGGATTCTTATCCTGAGTTTCTCAGTGATCCCCTGAGAAGCTGCTGAAACTGGGTAGCTGCTCCAGAATGGTGGCTTCTGCCAGGCCCTTTCCGGACCACCAAGTCTGGTGTAGGTTGTTTCCTGCTCTAGAAATGTTCCCAAACTACTGCGTTTCCAAGATTTCTGGATGCCCAGGACTGAATTCCAACCCTGATTGGGATCTCGCTCTCCTCACGGGCCTGCAGGATCATTGGTACTCATGGGCAGGGTTTAGGAGCTCAAAGCGGATAATGCTTCTCTGTAGCCATTTTCGTCTGAGTCTTCCAATGCCATCCTTCACTTAAATAGAAAAAAATTCCCAAAATTCATTTGGAAGAATAAGAGCCTGAGAATAGCCAAAGCAATCCTGAGCAAGACGAGTGATGTGGGACGCATCACAATATCAAACCTCAAAGTATATTACAGAAATATAGTAATAAAAACAGCATGATCCTGGCACCAACACAGGCACAAAGACCAGTGGGCTAGAATAGAAGACACAGACACAAACACATAGGTACAGTTATCCAATATCAGACAAAGGTGTAAAAAGTATAGGTTGGGGGCTGGAGCTGTGGCTCCGCAGTTATGGCACTTGCCTAGCATAAGTGAGGATGTGGGTTCAAACCCACATACACAACCAAGTGACTGATCAGCGAAAGTCACACAAAAAACTAAATAAATATTGATTCTGTCTTTCTCTGTCTCTCTCACTGTCTCTCTCTCTCTCATTATATATAAAATGAAAGAGAGAGAGAGAGAGAGAGATGTTGGAAGAAAGGTAGCCTTTTTAACAAGTGGTTTTGGGAAAACTGGAAATCCATATATAGAATGAAACTTGAACATATCTTTCACTCTGCAAAAAAGTCAACTCAAAGGGGAACAAATATCTAGCAATTAGACTGGAAACTCAACAAAGTTTGAAAGAAATGTATGCTCCAAACTCAAACATATTGGCACAAGCAATGACTTCCTTAACAGGACTTCTAAAGAACAGATCAATAAGTGGGACAGCCTCATATTAAAAAAAGAAGAAAAGAAAAGAAAGTAAAACAACCCAATTATCAATTGTGCAAAAGAACTGAAGAGACACTTCTCAAAGGAAGACATACAAATGACTAACAAATATATGAATATATGCTGAGCATCTCTAGCAATCAGTGAGATCAAATCAATAACACTGAGACTTCATCTCACTCCAGTGAGAAAGGCAAGCATCAGGAATACAGGGAATGATAAATGCTGGTGAGGCTGTGGGGAAAGGTATACTCACACATTGTTAGTTGGACTGCAAATTGGACAACCTCTTTGAAAAGCAGTGTGGAGATGCCGTGAATGACTAGGAATAGAACCGCCACGTGATCCAACTATCCAACTCCGTGGCACTCATGGAAAAGAAGTAAAAACAGCATACTATAGTAAGACAGCCACATCAAAGTTCATAGCAGCACTGTTTACAAGAGTCAGGTTATGAAATTGGCTCGAGTGTCTGTCAACAGCTGAATTTAAAAAGAATGAAATTGTAGCATTTGTGAGAAAATGGATGGAACTGGAGAACCGCATTCAAGTGAAATGAGCAGGACTGTGAATGTTCAGGTTCAATTATTTTCTCTCATATAAAAAGCAAGAGCAAAATAAGTGGCGGAGGGGAAGGTGGGTGACCCCATAAAAATATCAGAGGGATCATTGGAGTGAAGGAAGGTGAGTGAGTGAAAGAGAGGAGGGACAGGAAAAGGAAGGAACTGCAGAATGAAACTGACCAAATTTTTGGAGATTCAAGATAGCAGGCTAATGTTATACAACATAATCCTTTTTTAGAGATATTGTGGGAAGGGGAAGGGAGGGATAAGGGTGGGTAATTGGGGGGGCACTCCTGGGGGTAATTCTAATATCCAGAGTCTATACACATTTTATATTATTTTGTTAAAAACTTGTATGGTTGTTCAAAAATTTAAAAAAAATTATAAAAAAATAAAAAGATAGCAGGCTAGTGGAAGGCTGTTGCATTCCTAGTTGCTCTGTGACTCGCAGTTCAGGAAGCAGAATACTACTTATCTGAGAGGTGGCTGAAAGACGGATTTCACTAATATTCAATATCGGGCAGTCAACGTGTCTTAGAGACTCAGAAATTTGGGTATATTAACCAAAGAAGAAAGACTATTGGAGTCAAGTCAGATGCAGCAGCAGCTGTAGAGTCTCTGATTTAAACCAGAGAGAGGGAGAACTCAGAGAAACAGAAAGAACAGATTTAGCACAGAAATATCTCAGACCAGAAAAGCATTCTGCATTTTGCTGATTCAGAGGCTGCACAGGTATGTGAAAAGTGTCCTGTGTTTCCTAGATGGTCACGGAGATTTGAGATGGCAGTCATTTTGACGTGGCCACCCTATAGCTGCTGCTGTGGGATCTGAGAAGTTATACTATCCTGCCCCTGCCTTCTATGTGACCTAAAACGCACCTATCAGGAAGAGCAAAATAGGCGCAGAGGATATTTTATCCAGGGGAATTCAAGTTGTGAAAGCAAAGGGGAGCCCAGTTCGCTTCCCTGATGAGTCTGGTGGCTCAGGTGACCAGCTGAAGCAGGCCAGGAATCTGAACATGTGGGTGTGAATCCACTCAGGGACTAAGCACAGGAAGTCTGGAAAGACTGTGTTCACGGGTAGCAGAGGGGATGAAGAATTGCCTCCCGAACCACACCCCATGAGTAGGATCCTAGGGAGACTCCTGAGACCCAAACGTGCAGCAGAGATTGGCAATAGCCAGGCTCTTGCGGTGTGTAGATCTAATCTCCCCAGAAGGTCATAACCAGCAAAGCCCCTAAGGTCTGATTAGACCCAAGCCCTGCCATCCAGAACTCAATAGATAGAACCCTGTAGTAGCCCCTCCCTTGAGAGTGCATTGATCTTGTCCATGTAGTTAAAACTCCAGCTGATAGTACTTCCTGTCCCATCCTATCTCATACTGGTGAGCTGAGAATTTTTGAACTCACACTTACAGCTTTGGAAGCAAATAAAAAATAAGAACGATTTATCAACCATCAACCATTAATACCACGCTTAGTACACATCTCAAGAAGAAACTAAAGAAAGTCAGTTGGCCTAGACATTGACCATCTACCCTGACTGACTAATGTGACCGCCTCACTGGGAACAATTCCTTATTGTTTCATTCGGAATCTTCTTTTTCCTTTTCTTTCATTTTTGTAGTTTTGTTGTATTTTGTTGTGCTGGTTGGTTCATATAAGCACATGCACATTTTGTTTCTATTTTTCATGTTTAGCGTTTTTAAAAACTTGCAGTTATTGTTCCTTGCCTTACCTTTCGAGGGCTGAGTTTTTGACAAGCATACTTAGTTTTGGTTTATATTGTTTTTCATTTGTCTTCACTTGGTTTCTCCATCCCTTTTTCCTTCTGTTAACAGTCAAATTCTATTGCTCTCTTTTCCACTCCTCCTTTGCCTTGCTACTTCTACCTTTGTATAGTGTCACATCCTGCATTTACTTTACATTCTCTATGTTCACTTTTTGAAATAGCGAATTCTTTTCCACCATCCTATCACATTTTGTTTTCTCTGATTAAATTGTATTCTGACCATCTTTTAGCACTAATTGGTCTATATAACTCCTGCCCACATCATTAAGGCTGTTGCATTCATTACTGCTGTGGATGCCAGAGTTGACATCTATTGATTGCTTTAATGCCAGATATGGTTCATGGTTACCTACTGTTTTCCCTGATGGCAATTGCTTGCCCTGTCATTTCTGGGGTTATTTTTGTGTGTGTGTGAAAATAAC
>PVKS010017357.1:0-42190 GCA_004027875.1 Aplodontia rufa
AATAAAAAAAAAAAAAAAAAAAAAAATAACAACCATAGAATGTAGGTTCTATTTAATTTTTATATGAAAATACTAAAGCCAAATGATTGTATAATTTGCCAAACGCCACTAAGAGACAGATCTATATTTTCTGCTTTAGTGCAGCAATTTGGGAAGTGATTTGTTCATACTACTAAATAAAGTAAATATAAGAGTACCATTAAGATAGAGGTTCTTTCCTGTGGGGAAAAGAGATACAAATATGGAATAGTATAAAGTGCATTTCAATAGGAGATATTTAGAACTGATGATTTTAAAGAAATGAACAAATCAATATCAGTATAAAGTAGATGTTTATTTGAGGACATTAATGGTAGCATTTAGCTTCAAATTAAAAATATCCAAACTTCCAAGAATTCTAATCAATTTTAGGTGGCATTAAGACTCGAATATGTATGGGTCTCAGAAAACCATAATCAACAACAGCCTTGGCTTACAAGCCTATTTCTAATGCATTGGTTGTATCCAGTGGTTATGACCCATTAAAAGACCAAAATGATTTTAAATTCCACTATTTCCTGACTTGGAAATAGGCATTCAAGTTCCCTGAAATATGAAATACAAATTCTAAGCTTCAAGAATAAAGTAAATAAGAAAGCAAGTCCTTCAGTCATAATTAAAGGAGAACATGTTCTTTCTTGGGTTTGGATCATTCCAGATATCTTAAAATTTTCTTGTGTCAACAATTTTATCACTGTGGACCTGTTGGAATGAATTGGGACGTTTCCACTACCCTAGACTAAACAGAGTACTTAAAGTCATCCATGCCCAGCACAAGATTCAGAAAACCACATCAAAAAGGTTAATTATCAGTGCTGAAACAGTGGTCAGCAGTGGTAGCACTTGCCTGGCATGCACAAGGACACGTGTTCAGTCCCTAGCATCACACGCATAATGAAGTGTTAGAGCAACAAAAACCACATGAAAAACTAAATAAAAATTAATTCTCTCTTTCTCTTTCTCTCACTGTTTCACTGTCCCTCTCTCTTAAAAATAAGAAATACAATTGTCAAATTTAGAAACACGAGTCAAAGAAAATTAATGGTAAAGCAAACAATTGCAAGTACAAAGTCAATAATCACAAGGAAGAAATATCTCAAGACAGAGAATGTGGAATATTGTCAAATGGTTCTAATTTAAATACGTCATGGGTGTTAGGACTGATGTCACCTTTTCAAACTTCAATTTTAATCCAAAGTAGGGCATGCAAAAGTTAACTGGGAGCACATCTAGGTTAGGTTGAACTTCTCTACGTATTGAACTGGACAAGCATAAAATACACTCATTCCTTAAATACACACACACACCAAAGATTAGAAGCAGGAATCATGCATCCACGTTCGTATCTTCAACGGGAAGTCATTCAGGTGAAGGTTTTGATGCAAAAGCATTTGAAGATACTATTTCCAGTTAATGCTTGACTAAATTGGTAAAAGTTGCCTGTTTGTCCTAACACTAACTCTACATATTACATATTACTGCTTAAACAGAGTGGAAAAGTGAAGTCTGCAGAGATGACTGCCTTAATGTCAAATATCAAGGATTTGTAGAACAACTGAAGAATAGTAAAGCATATGTATACATAAACTTATACATCTTATGTATGTATGTGTACACACGCACACACATACACACACACACTAAAGAATGCAGTTATTTCCTTTAATGAGAATGGGTGGAAGCAAAATACTAGATGTTAAATAAAGAAAACCAAGATGGTATTAGGAGATAGAACAAGTTTATTAGGAATAGAGAAGAATGGGACCTCCGTGAACATCAAAATGCAGCACCTGTGAGAGCATCACCTCGAGGAGAGAGAACACAGGACTTCTCAGGATGAGTTCCAGAAGCTTCATTTTCAGGAGTTAATCCCAGGAGAGGAAAAGCCTGAGTTTACGAGATCCATAGAGGACTAGGGTGCAAGTCTTCATTAAGATCACATGGGGAACTGGTGATGCAGGATGATAACCCTCAAGCGAGCCTCAGAACAAGTGGGGTTTGAAATTAGTGAATCCCAGCATCTCAGTGTTTTCAATAGTAGTATCCAAAGCCGGAGCCATAACCATAGCCACAGCCCAGGCCTCCATAGCCACAGCCCAGGCCTCCATAGCCATAGCCCAGGCCTCCATAGCCACAGCATCCATAGCCACAGCATCCATAGCCACGGCCACCATAGCCATAGTTTCCGTAGTAGCTGCCACACATGGTGATGGTTGCTGGAGTTGACTTTGGATAGAGAAGGAGTGAGTGTAGGTGAGTTGAGTCTGGACAATTCTCTAAGCAGAGGGCATTTTATAGACCCTAAGTGTGGGCGGGACCCATCACTGAGCTCATGCCATTGGCTAGTTTTATGACTAACCTAATTAAGTTGTTGTTTTTCAACCATAAGATAAAGCCTCAGGTTTATTAAAGTAGTTTGATTTTCCTCAGACTTCTGAGTGTCCTGATCCATTTGAAGTCTTCGATGAAAGGAGACATTTCATGCTCAACCAATCCTGCCCCGAAGTTGGCTTCTATTTTAACCTCTTATATTTATCCTTTGTATAACAAAAGTGCATTTTCTTCATTACAGTCCACTTGCCAGGGCCCCAGTAGTTTCATTCTTTTTAAAACCATTTCAAAGAAATAACACTACTTTTGACTCATATGTTTTCTTCTCTTGATCCAAATCAATTTTCTTTCTCCAGAGCTCAGTTATTTTTCTATACTAAGCCCAAGTACATTTTCATATCCAAAAAGTTGACAATAACACAACTGATTAAAAATTCAACATCATCAGGTTTGAGCAAAGTGCATTCTACTTTCTAACTTAGGTTCAATTTCTACTGAAAAGCAGGAAAATATATATTATGCTCTGGATCCTAATTTGTGTATTTTTTTTCCAAATTTTGTATCTAGCGATTAATTACTATCCTTAACTAATATTCCACTGGCTTAGCATCATGCATTTGAGGTTTTCAGTGAATTGGACAGAACTGTTTCTTTTTCAAACCATCTAGTCAGTACCCGCTGTAAGACAGCACACAGAGGTCTCATGCATATGCCTTGAATACTTACTGTCATCCTTTCAAATCAGTGCAAAAACATATACTATTAGGGAATGAAAGAAAAAATGAAAATTTTCCATATTAAAATTTCAAAATATGTATCTGTATCTTTAATTAAAGAATGGGAAAAGGATGCATTATCCACACATTCTCTTGAGTTTCTGATATCTTAGGCATATTTCTGACATTCCTATGACAGTTTTTATGCAAAATACTATTTTAATGTGTCCCTTCCCGTACCCTTAGGTAGAGTTGGGGATTGGAATTTGGAATTGGCTTATATTGACACAAAAAATCATAGAGAGATTTAATGAAACAGAAAAATGTTTTCATCCCAAGGATTAGAGCAGGACACCCGTTCATCCATCCATTGTGCATTTTGAATGTTGTTTCCACGTTTGTTCCTTGGTAGGCACATTTTTGGAAAATTGATGATTGTGACATTTTACTCTCTGCTCTATCAAGATATTAGAAACAGAAAACATCTTCACTCCCTCATACTCAAATTTCTAATAGAGAAAATACTAATAGCTTCAACTCTCACAGTGCAGAATCAATTTAATAACAACTTTTTAGTTAAAACTATTTGGTATAACATGAGATTCATTCTTTAGATTAGTTAAGCTCTTATGACATCATTAAAGTCAGTAAAACTGAATTACATCAGGCAATTTAAAACAACACCTACAATAATCTGAGGTTTTTGGATTTTACTAAAAGAGATATTGATGCATCAATTTACATGCAACACATTGTCCCTGTTAACAAAATGTGTTGCTATTTTATCTCATTAAATTTTATTTCTAGGAAGTAATTTCTCTATCACCCAAAATTGATTTGTTCTTTCTAAAAACTAATAACCACTCTTGTGCTACATGAAATGACTTTCCATTTTTGGATTTTTTTTTCATTTTTTTGTGGTGTATTTTTCTAAATGTACTCAATTCTCACTTATATACCTTATTGAAAACAATTCCTTCAAGGCAATCCTCATTTCTCTCTTTTGCTTCCCAGTTAAAATTCTTAAATATATTTTCATGGTAACACATTAACATTGCTTCTGTTTTTTGGTCTTTGGTCCCCATCACCCTATTGAAACTGCTTTTGCAGGGACTCTCAAAACCTCAGTTCTGCCAAAACCATGATCAAATAAGCAGTGTCCTCAGGCTCTGAGCCACATTCGGATTCAACAAATCCTTCTTTCATTCCCCAAAACTCTCCAACCTGTACTCTGATCCTACCATTCCAACTTCACCAGCTGCTCCTTCCAAGTGTCTTTTCCTTTTCTCTCTTCACATTTCCCCCCAAGTTTAGAAGTGTCCCTTCGATAGTCTTTATCTAAACTCTGTTCAGGTGAATCACTTTGTTATACATTTCTCCCAAATTAATCACTATTTTTAGTTCCAATGGCACTATACATTTGAACATACACGGTATAAATCACTTAGCATCTCCTAATGTTTACACCTTTCACAACCATAGCACAATAATCAACCAAAGCTAACTTTGTTGAATACCCTAGATAAAGATGTTATTTCACCACCTTTTTCACTTGGTGTCCTTTCTTTCGGCTTTAGGATTAAATGCTCACTGTATTTGCTGATTAAGTCTCTTTAGTCTTCTTCATGGTAAGAGCTCACCATTCTTTCCTTTAGTCTCATGGTCCTAATGATTTTAAATAGTCATGTTTTTTAGAATATTCTCCAACTTGTATTTGTCTAAAGTTTTCTTACAAATTGATTAGGGTTCTGCATTTGAGCAAGATATCAGAAAACATATGACTTTTTAAGTGCACCATATAAGTGGATACATTATTTCAACAAATCTTTGAGAGCTTCTGGAATCAATTGCAATCATGTTTCCTAATAGAATAAACACTTCCTTTCTATGTATCTGAGATCAGTACAGGTAAACTTCAGGTTCTCTACCATGACTTTGGGTCTTACATAAATTACAAATGCATGTGTGTAAAGTACAAATCAAAGTGAACATATTACTCTGCACATGAAAAACAGATGAAATACTTTATTATTAAATATTTTACAAGTGAATCCTGCCACCATGTCTTCTCTATAATATGTACATCATTCCCTACCTTTTGAAGCCACACTTTTATTCCTACTGCATTATATCTGAGAATGGGAAGGAGGATATTATTAAGTAAAACTAGGGTTTTAATAAGAGTATTATCCTTGGGTTATACGATCTATGGGTAGCTAATAATTACTTTAAATCTGGTTTCTGAAATAAACATGTCATCAAAGTAGGAGAAGAAAAATCTCTCATTAAAGGCATGTGATTTTATTACAAGCATCCCAACACAGAGCAATGTTGTCTTGGATATACTGGTTATGAGAAGTATTTTAGATGGCTTCAATGCCAATTAGTTTGGAATGTGAATCCAACAGTGCCTGTGGTTTGCTCCACATACCCACTCAGTTAGTTTACAAAGCCCTGTGCAGGTTATGAAATTAAAACTCTGGAACCTGACCCTGCTGTACAGCTGAGCCTTCCACTCCTGACAACATGAGCTTCTGCAGCATCTACTAATGTGGACTGGACTGGGGATGTGGCTGTGGCCATTTTGGTTATGTTAGTACCCAGGCTCTTATGGAGGATGCTGGTCTTCAGGCTTCCTTGGAGAACTAGAGAGTCCTGATGCCTGTGGGTCATTCTCTTATGAGACACGATGTTTTCCTCCAACATTACTTGTGATAATAATGTCTTCTCAAACATACAATGACAGCTTACACTACAATGTCAATTTCCACCAATTTAGAAAACATTTTTTTGAAGTTGTTTCTATTTTGTGATTTATATAAACTATCTTAGCCAATTTTATTTAGGAAAATCTCTGAATCCTTTTTTCACTACAGATAATCTCTTGAAAACATATACAGAATTTTCATATATATATGTTTTTCTAGTTTATCTAGACCAAAAGAGCACAGGACTCTGATCGTCTTTTCGAATGATCAAGTCTATTTATCGTATGTGTAGAAAATTCAAGCTTAACGGTATCCTTAAACAATGGAGATATTGCTGATAAACAATTAAGAGGAACCTGGTAGCTCCTGAAAGCAACCAGTTAAACCATGGGTCAGCTGATTTACCAGCGACAACCAGGAGAAAAGACAACTAGGATAACACCACTGGATTCAGAATACACTTAAAAGACTGTCCTCAAAAGTTCTCCTTGCTATATTATAGAAATACAACTTCATCAATGTTTATAGGAGCTCAATTTACTATAGCTAGATGGTGGAACCAACCCAGATGCCCCTCACTCAACAAGCAGATTCAAAAACTGTGCTACATATATATAATGGAATACTACTCGGCTATTAGAGAAAACGATATTATGGCTTTTGCAGGCAAATGGATGGATACAGAAAAAATTATGCTGAGTGAAGTATCCCAATCTCAGAGACTCAAGGGCTGAATGTTTTCTCTCATATGCAGAAGCTAGAACACAACCAGAAACAGTATGATAGATGGCTAAGCCAATAATAACCTCAACATGTATGAATTTTTACACAAACATGGGGAACCTTGCCTAGGATACCTAGAGACATAGGGAATAGGGCAGGGAGGAGGGAGGGAATAGGAAGGATATCAAGGAGACTGGAGGGAAGGAGTATGGGAGGATCAACTCAGAGGAAAACCTCCAACCTCCAGGAGAAGTCCATTTAACACAGGGGTTTAATTGGGAGAAACATAGAACCATGGGGAACCCAAAGGGGGAAACCATGGAATGGCATCAACCTTGGCTAACTATGTGAATATACATTTGTTCTTGATTGTTTGATAATGAGTCCCCCTTAATTGTAAATCCATATTCAATAAATGAAAAAAATACTTAAAAAAGTTGTCCTTGCTAAGGATCCTAAATTGATTTGTTAATTTTAGAACTTTATTGATATATGTTTGACAAATAATTGCATATGCTTAAGGTATGCAACATGGTGACTTGATATACGTAGATCAGATAGTAGAACAGTGGTACCAGCAGCTGAGAATTGAGGAAAATGACTGACGTTGGGCAAGTATACAAACATGCTCTTACAGCATGAATAATTTCTGGTGAAGTAGTGATAACAAAATAACTTTAGTTAATAATAATAATGTTGAGATGGTTCAGTGGTAGTACACTTGTTTGGAATGCATGAGGACCCAGATTTAATCCCCAGCACCACATAAACAACTAAGTGGTGGGAAAATAAAAACTAGTTGAAAAAACAAATAAAATTAATTTTATGTTTCTCTCTCCTCTTCCTCTCTCTCTCTCTCTCTCTCTCTTTTCTCCTAAAATAATAGTAATAATATATACTTGAAATAAGGAGTTCAAATTTAATTGACTCAGACTGTGAAATAATTGATGTCCAAATGCATTGTTGAAATTCATGTCTTAATCAGCTGGAATTAGTGAGCTTGACAGTTGAAGGTGATTGCAATAAAGACTGACTGATAGAGTCATCAGGGAAAGAGAGCACCTAAGAAAACGCAAACAGAATCTCAGGTGACACTGCACATAGCATAGATTGCACCTTCTCAGTAGTGACTTTGGAGACTTCACTGCAGCAGAAAATAGAATTTATTAACATTTAGTTGAACCAGTCAATAAACAAATAGAGAAGCAAACAGATGAGAGGCTTACCCAGAGTTGTTACAGAATACAAACTAAAAGAGAGAGTTTTAAAAAAAATTATGAGGTATACAAGAGACAAAATGTGTGACATATGCACAGAGAAAAATGCCCTTAGGAAATAAAAAACAGAACTTGTAACAAGGTCAATACATCAGACTTATCAGACACATACGTCAAAGAAGTCAATATAAAATATGTTCAAAGTAGGAAATGCAATGCTACCCCAAGAAATAAAGGTCTTCCAAAAGACCTTTCATCCAAAAGAATGCTAAAAAACAAGGGTGCGTTCCTTTCTTAGGTTGCTATAACAAATTACCACTAATTGGAAGTCTTAAAACACAGAAATGTTCCTTTGGCAGTTCTGGAGGCTAGAAGCCTGAATGAAATCCAGGTGTCAGCAGAGATATGTTCCCTTCTAAACTCTAGAAAGTAATCTTTCATTATGTCTTCTACCTTCCTGCGGTTACCAGCAATCTTTGATGCTCCTTGACTTGTGGCAAAACAACACCAACTTCTCTGAGAATCTCTGTGTTCCTGCATCATTGTATAGCCTTATATAAATATTGCTCCCTGGATTTTAGTCAATCTCTATATGATCTGACCTTGTTTTAATTTGGTTACCTTTGTAAAGACTTTTTTTCCAGATAAGAAAACATTCATTAATATTAAGGGTAAGGATTTCAGCATGTAGTTTGGGAGGTGGTGAGGATGCCGTTCAACTCACACCAAAGGGAAACAAATAAATGCTGCAAGAAAAATCACACCCTCAGCAAAAATGAAAATCAGGAGTATCACTAACCAGAACAAAAGAAATTAAAATACAAATACTAGCACATGAGCTCTCGATTACTCCAGCATAGTCCTGCTGCAAGACTTTCTGGTGACAAAAGACAGAAAGAACTTCAGAAAGAAAAGAGTAGAAACAAGACTAGAGGTCCATATTAAAAACCTACCAGAAAGGGTAACTCACTGCATCTAAAAATGCAGAAAGGAAGGGTGGAGAGAAGACAAGCAAAGAAAGAGGCACAGAACAGCGATCATGGAAGATAAGCAAATAGATAACAGCAAAGGAGCTTAAAAGTGTGCATGGTTTGTAGGAGGGATGGCAAAACTCATAACTTCTTAGGAAGAGAAGTATAAGGAGATGGGAGGAGCAGTCTTTGGAAATCCATCCTTGAAGAGAAAATAAGTAAAAAAAAAAAAAATTAGCACCTCCTCCAACAGCTAAAACCAATCTGAAGTTATCTGATTAGTATCATCAGCAACAATACAGTAAATATTACTAATGTGAACTTTATTGTATTGGTGGAAATGTTTCATTAAGTTAGAAATCACGTTAATTACACCACTATTAAGAACAAAAAGCCACAGATTAACAGTTGCACACAGATGTTTTGCAAAATATCTGAAAATGAAATCAATGATACCAACTGAGAACCGTTTTCCCTGGAAAATTAACATCAAAACAGGAAATCTCTAAACCATTTAAAAAATTAGGAAATAAAGAATGTTTTCAAATATGTCAATCACATTAATTTATATGAATGGGTTAAATTTATATATTAGATAAAATATTTTCAAATTGACTCAAAGTTCAAAACAAAAGCCGTGTGAATTATAAAATATATATGAATGAATATTTGTGCAGCAAATAACAGAAAACACTCTTATAAAGCTATAGATACATGAGGTTGGGAAACAAAAGCACACTAGTAAGAGAGAAGCTGAAATCAGCACTCTGATGACAAATTTGATCAAGTGCAAAAAGTAAGCAAGCAGAGAGAAGACCTAGACAATATAATCACTAATGCAGTTCTATGCATATACATTGACCTTTATGCCCTAACAATACAGAATAAACCTTTTCAAGCTCTCACAGTAAACACACAAATAAATGATCACATGCTGCAAAAAAAAAAATTAGCAAAATTTGTAAATTAAAAATATTGGTTAAAAAAAAATCTCTAACCAGTCTAGAGTGTTGGCTCAGTGGTAGAGCACTTGCCTGGCATGCACAAGGACGTAGGTTCAAGCCCCAGCACAACGTACAAAACTGAGTGTCAGAAAAACTAAAATCAGGTGATGAGTAAATAAAACTGATTCTCTCTTTCACTCTCTCTGTCACTTTCCCACTTTAAAAAATCTCTAAGCAAAGAAATTAAGAGTTCCTAACAAATTAAAAAAAATAATTTTTAACACAAAAATGAAAATCTTTCTATTAAAAATTATTAGGTGAAAGAGACTACAAAGATGAAATTACAGAAGTTTTAATAATTAATGTTAATGAAAATAGTGCACCACAGCATCTATGAGAAACATAAATCAATAGAGAAAATTCATATAATAGAAGATTTTTCTCAAAAAAAAGTGAAAGAACTTTCTCATAGTCCCCACCTCCACAGATGAGTGGAGACAATCGACCCTTAGATCTCTGGGTTAAGCTGATTTTACTCAGCATGATCTCTTCCATAGCCATCCATTTACCTTTGAAGGCTGCAATATCATTGTTTCTAATTGCTGTGTAATATTCCATGGTATAAATGTACCACAGTTTTTGGATCCATTCTTCCAGTGAGGGACATCTGGGTTGTTTCCACAGCCTAGCAATAGTAAATTGTGCTGCTATGAACGTAGATATTGCTGTGTCACTATAATGTGCTGATTCTAAATCCCCTGGAAAGATTCCCAGAAGTGGAATAGCAGGGTCATATGGTGGACTCATCCCTAGTTTTTTGAGGATTCTCCACACTGCTTTCCAGAGGGGCTGTACCAGTCTGCAGCTCCACCAACAGTGTGTTAGTGTGCCTATCTCTCCACAGCCCCTCCAGCAGTTATTATTGTTTATTTTCTTCATCTTTGCCATTCTGACTGGTGTAAGGTGATATCTTAATGTGGTTTTCATTTGCATTTCTCTGATTACTAGTGATTTAGAGCACTTTCTCATGTATTCATTGGCTTGATCAATGTCCTCTGGTGAGAAGTCTCTATTTAGCTCTTTGGCCCATTTATCAATTGGGCTGTTGGTGTTTTGTAGTTGACATTTTTGAGGATTTTATAGATTCTGGATATGAGACCTTTGTCTGAGGAATCATAGTCCATGATTCTCTCCATTTCCGTAGGAAACCTCTTGACTCTTTTGATTGTTTCCTTGGCAGTACAAAAGCTTTTTAGCTTTATGTCATCCCATTCACTGATTTTTGACTTTACTTCCTTCACTTTCAGAGACCTGTTGAGAAAGGCTTTGCCTACTCCCAAATGTTGAAGTGTTGGACCAATTTTGTCTTCTATCAGTTGCAAAGTAGCTGGTTTAATACCAAGGTCCTTGATCCATTTTGATTTGATTCTTGTGCAAGGAGAAAGATATGGGTCTATATTTCAACTTTCTGCAAGTGGATGACCAGTTTGTCCAGCACCATTTGTTGAAGAGGCTGTCACTTCTCCATGTAATATTTTGTCCCCCTTTGTAAAAAATCAGATGTTTAAAGATTTGAGGATTTGTTTCGGGGTCTTCTATTCTATTCCATTGGTCTTCTTCCCTGTCTTGATACCATTACCATGCTGTCTTTGTTACTATGGCTCTATAGTATAGTTTTAGATCTGGAATGGCAAAACCGAGTGTTTCATCTTTCTTGCTTAGTAGTGCTTTGGCAATTCTTGGTTTCTTGTTGTTCCAAATGAATTTGAGAATTGCTTTTTCTATGTCTGTAAAGAAAGACATAGGTATCTTTATAGGGATAGCATTATTAGCATGTGTTAAATCCAGATAAGATGTAATGTTTTACAACCTAATACTTTTTTTAGAGATATAGTGGGAAAGGGAAGGGTGGGATAAAGGAGGGTAATTTGGGGCGGCACTCCTGGGGGTAATTGCAATATCCAGAATATATACACATTTTATATTATTTTGTTAAAAACTTGTATGGTTGTTCAAAAATAAAAAATAAAAATAAACCAAATTATTAGTAAATAGCAAAAAAGCAGTGGAGTAGAGGGAAAAGAATGGGGTTGAGGGAAGGGGAAATACTGGGGACTGAATTAGAACAAGTTATACTCCATGCTTTCATAATTATGCCATCATTTATTCTATTGTCACATATATATAAAAAGAACATGGGGCAGGTGGAAGAGAGGGGAAGGGGTAATACTGGAGACTGAATTAGAATAAGTTATACTCCCTTCTCTTATAATTATGTCATTGTATATCCTTTCGTCATGTACATCTAAAAAGAACCAATAAAATAGTTTTTAAAAAACTAAAAATAAATAAATAAAAATAAAAAATAAAAAAAAGTGAAAGATTAACATTTGTTTGAAAGCTTTCACAGGGCCATCTAAATAAATCAAAAAATGCCTAAGAATACAAATGATAAATAGGAAAGCAGGAAGAAGCAAGTTAGAAAACAGAGAAAAAGGCAGACTTAAATAATAAGACAAAGTGCTATGACATGAAAGAATTAACAGAGGTGGTGATTACTCTCTTGATCAAGACCAAAGGGGGAATCCACACACAAAATAAAGAACAAAGGGGGAGTAAAAACTTGAAATAGAAGAAATTTGACTTAGCATGAGACTACTTTGCAGGTCTCTGTGTGTATAAATTTGGAAAGATGACATACATAATTTACTGGAAAGCAAATTACCACAATGAGCCATTAGACTTAGAAATCATAGAGATCAACTTCCTTAGAATTAATGGGGAAAATCACTAATGATTTACACAATATATATTCTGTATATGAATATTTACTAACATTTTACAGAGAACAGGCCCATATGACTTTTCCAGAGAATTTTACCAAATCTTCAAAAACTAGATGATCCCAATATTCTGTAAATTGTTAATAGTACTGAAAATGAAAATCCACTCCCTAACCCCTAGTGGGAAGGACAGATAGTGCACAGTTTATGATAGGCAGATTCTTGACACACCCACATGATTCCTGCTTCTTGACATTAGTGCCCTTGTGTGAGCTCCTCCCAGTGAGTGCTGGTGAGACCCATGTCTTGCTTCCAACCCCTAGAGTGGGACAAGAGCATATGATCATGTGAGAATGATTGTGTGATTGTGTTACCTTAGATGTATCACCCATCTTGCTGGAGTCTCTTTTCCTCCCTTCCTGGCTTTGAGAAAACTAGAAGCTATATTTGGAAACCTACTGTGCAAGCAACCATGGGAACCTTCTGCTGTTGAGAGTGGCCTCCAGAAGACAGTCTGCAAGGGACCCAGTCAATGATCAACAAGCAAATGAGCCCTTCAGGCCCATCTCTGCAAGGAAGTCAGTTCTGGCAACAATTACATGAGCTTGGAAGAGTACTAAGCCTGGGTATGACCACAGTCCCATTCACCATCTTGAACTGTAACTGCAAACTTGAGAGACCTTGAACCATGTCAGTCTATTCCTGAGACTGGGTTTTTAATTAGTTATTATTGTCTACAATTAAAACAACACTTGGGGCTGGAGCAGTGGCTCAGTGGTTTCGGTGTTTGCCTGGCAAGCAGAAGGACCCAGGTTCAAACCCCAGCACCACGTACACAACTAAGTGTTGGAGCAACTAAGGCCATGTGAAAAGCTAAATAAAGTTGTTTCCCTTTTTCTCTGTCTCTCTCACTATCCCTCTCTCTTTAAAAAAAACACTTTTGTGATATATTAATTGCTTAAGATGGATTAAATTATAAATTTTAAACAGATTATATCTCTGGTTAAAAAATAGAAAGTAACTTTAAAATGGAAGATTACAATGGAGGATACAGAAAAAACATCAATTTATTTTAAAATATGCTTATATGAAATTTAGGGAAATTATTTTTCCTTACTATGTACCATATGCCAGGCAATGAATAAACTACCATAAGAATAATAATTGATTCAATGTGTAGAATTATCCAGAACAACAATGCATTATTGTGTCAAAAGGAAAAGAGGAAAGTGAAGTTTACAAAAAATAAGTTATATTCCTAACTTATTTGATCTTTGAAATGGTAAAGAAACCAAGCTAGAAAAAGTAAGGTGAAATAGCTCTCAAAGAAGGTTAATTCTTATGTTCTTATAAGCCTAAATGAAAAAACTTTAAGTGATTTTGGATATCAAATTACTGACAAAACATCTTTTATAGGTTAAACAAGTTTATTGGGGAAATAGAGAAACAAACTCCAGTGTGAAAGTCATCAAATCGATTGCTCTCACACCATTGTTCTGTCCAGAGCAGGACTCTGACGTCTCAGGAGAATTCCACTTTGTGCCACTTCAGGAGGAAAATTCAGGGAATTGGATGATTCCATTAAGGTCAATAACTGACTCCTTTTGCAGGCTCATCATCATCAAAGTGTGAGGCTCTGAATATATGGGACTCAGAATTGGTGAATCTCAGCATCACAGATGGAGAGGGTGAGCATCTCCCATGGTGCTCTCATTAGTAGAATCCAAAGCCAGAGCCACATCCACAACCATAGCCATAGAGAGAGTTTGATCGATATCCATAGCCGCAGCCCAGCCTGCGGAAGCCACAGCCATAGCCACAGCCCAGGCCTCCATAGCCATAGCCCAGGCCTCCATAGCCATAGCCCAGGCCCCCATAGCCATAGCCTAGGCCTCCATAGCCATATCCCAGGCCGCCACAGCCACAGCCTCCATAGCCAAGGCCACCATAGTAGTTTCCATAGTAGCTGCCACACATGGTGTTGATTGTTGAGTAGAGAGGTTGTCCTTGGGTAGAAAAGAAGTGTAGGTAATTTGAGTCTGAATGATTCTCCCTGTAGAGTGCCTTTTATATGCACTCAGTGTGGGCAGAACCCAACATACAACTCACACCATTGGCTACTTTGCAGAACCAATCTGAGTAATTTATTGACTCACTTTCAAAGCATGACAATGGAGGCACTGAGGAAACTTCCTGTTGTTCAGCCACATCTGAATCACTTGTTTGTTGGATGTTAATAAGATTGAATGTTTCATCTTCAAAACCCTACCTACACTAGATATTTAAATTGCTTTTGTTATAGCCAGGTTTTATGGCAAGAAATAGCATTTTTAATGAGCAAAGTCTGAACTTATTCAAATAGCTAATAATTTTACCTTGTTTTTGCTGACATCAAATAGGTGATGATAATTACTCTTAAGCTTGAGCATCTCTTTCTCGGCCCTGGTGTTCCAAACCCATGCTGCCTTCGAGATTTTTGTCATTTTTATATAAGAAATATTTTATTGCTAAAATTCTGTAAAGGATCTCTCAGTCTCAGTCCAATCATTTGAAATTCTTGAGCACCAGGTTGGAGAAAACTGAGCTAATTCTTTCTCATTTACATCAATATTTCATTTTACAACTGTTTTTAAAACACCAAATATCTTCCCCTTGGTATCAAGTTTATTTCCTGAAGCCATAAGCACAAAAATGGAAATGTTGAGATTTCATTTTTTTATACAACTGAATTTTCATAAAAATGCTTCCTTCAAATTTCAAGGAAATTTGTGTTCTGACTCAAAGGTGAGTACAGGCATTTCTTTCCTTACAACAATAAAAATGGCACAGATTCTTTTTCAACAAACCTAGTATCTTTTCAGAAATAAGCAAGTAGTTCTTTTTATTTTTGTTTGTTTGTTTGCTCAACATAGTCTTACATATTGGAGAGAATAGTTTTACATATTCATGCATACACGGATAGTGACATAAGTTAAGGCCAATCCTAGTCCAGGATCTCACCCCCATCATCCATTCCCAAATCTCATGTATCTTCTATAATACCCCCCAAGCTATAATTGGAAATGAGCATATACATGTACATTAATTTTTTATTTCAGTGTATGAGAAAACATACTACTATTGGCAAGATTTTTTGTTTACTTATGCCATGAATCTCAGAACTGAATTCAGTGATTAAGACTATTCACCCTCTAAACTTATATTCTTAGCACAAGGACTTCCTACAAATTAGTAGAACATAATAGAGCTATATATTTGGAATAAGCTCTGTCATTGAAATCTTAATTTTACCACTTTCAACTGTTTAACCAGCATAATTGTGTGCCCCAACTGCCCCACTTGTAAGTAAAATGAATTGTTATATTTATAAAATGATACTGGGAAAACAGAATCTCATATTTTAGCTAATCCCAGTGTTATACGTAAAGTCATCCTCCCTTACAGCTGACCAGAGGAATCTGAGAGTATGACTAAGCTCAGAACAATTTGAATCAGTTGCTTTTTGCATAGTTTATGTGATTTCATAAAATCTCATGATGGAATGTTAACTTAAGATCTCAGTGAGGAAGAAGTTTAAAACTAGGCCAAAAATAGTTATTCAATGTATATAATTTTATTATGAAAATCTTAACCATAAAAGATTTTGGATACAAAGTCTTCAAAGTATGTCAATGAAATATATTTATGAGAGTTTTGCTGTTGATGTTATGTATGGATTTTGCAAAATAATTTCAACTGAGGGAAACATTGCATGTGATTTGCCTTACCTATTACTGAAGAAATATATAAACATAATGAAGATGATGCTTTTCAAATTCAGGAAATTCCCTTCCTCATCCATGCTGCAACAATTCACATTGGACACCATGACCTATGGCAGAGTGTTAATCCACTTTGCAAAGCTGGGACTGAAATATCTCACAAGAACAGCTTAGAGGTGGAAGCGGTTGCAAAGGGTTAGCCCATGGTCAGCTTACTCCTTGCACTGGGTACAAGGTGATAATGGAACAATAGGGCAAAAGTGTATGGTGGAGGAAAGCTGCTTAGTCTATAGCAGCCAGAAAACAGACAGAGAAAGGGAAAGAGAAGAGTTGGGGACAAAATATAATTCCCAGAGGCACGCAGGCTCCTAGTGACCTGCTTCCTCCACCTTCTCCCCACCTGCCTACAGTTAACAATCAATAACCTGTTCAAATTATTAAACTGTCAAGTGGATTAATGCACTGGTTACATTATAGCTCTCAGGATCTAATCTTTTCACCTCTCAACATTCCATCATTGGAGAACACGTGACCTTTTCAGGAAATACCAACCATAACACCCTATGAATACTTGAGGGGTAGTGGGCTTAGCTATGGCTCAGGATGTGGCTGTGGGGGCTACAGAGGTTACTGATATGGCTGCTGCCACCCATCTTGCTGTGGAAGATATTTGTCATATGGATTCTACTGAAAAATTCTAGAACTCCTAGACCAATGGTTTTGTCCACCTGTGGATCCTGCTCCCCGTATTGTTCATCTTATCCTTTCACTTTAAAATGATAAACTAAATCTGGGCCATCAAGAAAGATCTGCAGACATTAACTTCCTGTGATTTTGTTTTGCAAGTTGATAAAGAGTATCTTTTAAAATGTAACAGAATTTTCTATTTGATCTCTAAGTTCTCTTAATAAGTTTATTTTTTGCAAATATGTGCTTTCATTTTATATTTTCACCACCAATTTTGCATGTAGATAACTGTAAGATGGATGCCTCTGTGTAATTACTATCCTGAGGGGGTGACGCTATTTTTTCTGTAATTTTCTCTAATTATGTTTCCTTTCTGTATGTTGTGTGCTACTTAAAGCTGAGATTCCATGTGGCTTTAATTGATGCTTTCTCCACATACAATTTTGCCACCTTCTCTTTAATTGACAAGCAAAAGAGTTCAAGCCTCATATTGTTTATGTAGACCCTGTGTCTAGCCAACTGGAACATAAGAAATGCTATGCCAGTCCTGAGGACCTGGATGTCTTTTTAGTATATTTTCCATTTTAGTTATTTCATCCATTTCATGTATTAATTCATTCACTCACCCTTTAGCCAGCTCCTAAAGTACACCAGCATGCTGTAGCTTTGAAAGAGAGCACTTTGCCAGCAGATATTCAAAATTGCTTCCATTATAACATTACTGAATTTTATAAACAGGTATCATCTATAAAACTCTGATATCTGTTAAATATTAAAATGTAAAAATAGAAAATTCCATTCTATTCTAATATTTGCTGAAACATTTTTTTTAGTGTTTTTTCCTCATTTGTATAGAAGCAAAACTTCTCAGTTAATCTGTGAAAAAAACCTGTTGATATTTTTATGTGAAGGAAGATAAACTTTCATCAGCCAAATTTTTAAAATATATTGCATAGCTAGATTATGAAATTAAAACCTGGTGTCATGATTTAATGAGTGTAGTAACCAATATATTTTCCCAATAGTTATAATAAGCTGAATTTACAACTACAAATCTGCATAATATAAATACTTAAACCAAATTTACTAAAATATTTAAGCATATGTATTATGTTATTGCTATAAATTGATATGCTTTATATACTTACTTTAATCAGTTTAAATTTGTAATGGCTAAATATCAGTATGTAATATATAAATAATAGCTTTAAAATTTATAATAGCTAAATATCAGTATATAATGTATAAATTATAGTTTTTTGAGATCCTCAATAATTTTTATGAACAAAGAATTTGAGAATCACTGCTCTCAAATAATCAGCTCTATCAGTAGATTAGTCTTAAGGAGTATGGGTGTAGTGATTTGGTTGAAGTCCTCAAAAATCAGTTATTTAAACACAAAGTAACAACACGCTCTTGAGTTCTTTGTCAGATTTTGTTGTTGCAGTTGCTATTGCATGTGAATTTTATTTTAACTGAAAAATAAAATTGATATATTTATGGAGTAAAATTTGATGATACCATTATGGAATGCAATCAGGCTAATCAACATTACTTCATATCCATTACTTCAAGTATTTATTTTATCATTGTGATGAGAATACTTAAAAGAGATTCTTTTTGAAATATACATAATTATTGTTTAGTCATCATAGTATGTAATAGATAACCAAAGGAATATGTTTTGCTTGTTGGTTTTAAAAAGGACAGTATAAATAATAGGTGTATATTCTAACAAGGGTTTTAAACTAAAATTGTGGCTAAGCCATCGTTACATCAAATACAAGACTCCAGTGACTAATTCCACTTTAGAATTCACTTCCTGAAGCAATTAATCTCTACAAAGTACTTGAGGCTGTAAATAAGAAGAAAAATCTGGCCTGTGGCTTTCCTTTTCTTATCTCCACTGTCATTATTCTCAGACTTATATTTAACTTTTAGGTTCCTAGTAAAATTTCTCATATCCTCTTTATGCTAGTGAATTGCTTAGAAGTAGATGTATAGCAAGGGACAGCAATAGTGTATATATATATATATATATATATATATATATATATATATATTAAAAATCAGTTTCTCTTTCACTTAAACAAAATCTAGAATAAATTCATCTGGTTAATGTCACTGGTTTGTCATCTTCAAGGATCCAGGTTCCTTCTAGAACAATGCTTCATCATTCTTAAGATGTGACCTTTACCAAAAGTCAAAAAATGTTTTACTACAGAGATAAGGATATGACCACCAGTCCTTTAGAACAACCTGTGCATAAAGACTGTGTTTCTACACATATCTACAAGCAGCCCTTGCATTTACACATGAGCATATTACAAGTGACATTTCCACAGTGATAGTGCCATTGCTGATTAACATGCTGGAAGTATCTGTCTTTAGGTTTCTTTCTAAAGCCCGGGTTAGGTTGTATAGCTCAGATCTGTGCCTTCAGGTAAGCACATGTGCCCTGTCTGCCTCCTATTCTTCTGCTGCTCCTCACAGTTTAACAGCACTATGGCTTGGATACACAATATCCAAAAACGCTCATGTGTTGAAAAATGCCCCAATGTTCAGAGGTGGGGCTTTGGGAAACTGATTGGATATAGAGGACTCTGACACATCAGTGGGTCAATCAACTTAAGGATTCATGATTCAATAGTGTTACTGGGAGGGAGTGGAAACTGTAGAAGCTGGAGTCTCTTTGGAGGAAGGGGATCACAGGAGAGGTATCATTTCCCTGGACCCCTTCCACTCTTTCTGCTTTCTGGATGCCATAAAGTGACCATCTTAGCACTCTCATTCTCTTCTCTGAAACCATGAAACAAAATAAATCTTTCCTCCTTTGAGTTAATTCTCTCAATATTTAGCAACAATCTCAGAAAGTTTACAAAAACAAACAGAAAAAGAGGAAAACACATACACTGGGTGTGGTACCTGTAGACCTGGAGAATCTTTGATCATGTTGGTAATGAGATGGACCAGAGAAAGCTATCTGCTTCTCCTCTTGGATTTCGCTTAGGGTAAGGATGTTTACCTTGTCCTTCCAACTTCTAATATGAGGACAACAAAACTGCTTTTATCACTTACTCTAGCTTTCTTCCCCAAACCAATTTAATGAACAATAAGATACTCTATGCCTAAGGTGACAGTAAAAAGCAATGTCGGTGAACCACTGCATGGTTCAGATAATACTCTCAGAAACCAACCCAAGTAAGTGGAAGCAATACACAGGTTTCAAAAGAGATATGTATCATTTGAAAAACTTTCCGTCACATAATTTAGGAAGCATATCTCCTTCACATTTTAGGAAGTCCTATTTCATTGTCTCCGCAACTGATTCAAAAAAATTTTCTTTCAATTTTTACTGTGGGGTGGTGAATTTTTCTCAAATGCCCTTATATATTGATACATCCTCAAGCAATGAATCATTTAAAAATAAAGTTCCATTCACTATCATTGATAAAGCATCATAGCACTGCAGATAGAAAAGTTGCTTCCTAATATTTTGAAATAAGTCCATCAATGATTATGAATGATGATGAAAAATGTCTCCCTGAAATTTCATATTTTACTGCTGCAGAATGTGAGGAAATAAGGATATAAAACATTTGTAAAGCTATCTCATACACATGTGTAACCAGCTTTCAACCAACTCAACACACCATTCTGTTTGCTTTCTTTAGCTCTTCTCAAACCAACCTCTTGTGCCCCCTCATTTATTTTCCAGCCAATGTCAGTAAGAGGCACATGAAACACAGAATTTCAATGCTTGTCTTAAAACCTAACCTGATTCATGGTCTCTCCTGGGAGAGAATCTAAGCTCTCTGATTAGAGAGAAGCATTCTCCATCTGCATCAGGCTCCCACTTCATCCAGCTGTGCTCTGAACAAAATTCAAAATTCAAAATTCACACATGCACTTATAGACTCCCTGTTATCTTTGGCTGCCCTGTGTGAATATTTAACTCAGTGCCTGGCAGAACTCCAACTCCCTAGAGGACAGCAAAGATCATCACAATATCAGTCACCTGTGGTAGAAATCCAAATGCTCATTGGCGTGAGAGTCTTCATGGAAAACACCATAGTCACACACTGGCTGGAACAATGATTTCACGCACACAAAGGAAATGTGCACCCATGCCTCGTGGACTCTATTGAGAGCCTTTTATAGATACTCCAAGATTTCTCTATCTGTTTTTCCTAGATTTCTACTTTCTGGATTCTTCTCCTTTTAAAATAGCAATTATTCATCTTAAGCTAGTTGGAAATAAGCAAATAGTTTAAATTCTACATTTGTCATCTATCTCCACTGAATGTAATTATCTGCAATGTGTTGCTATATAAAAGAAATTTTCTCTCTTGTTACTACTTTACAGATATTTCTCTGCATATAATTTATTCAACATCCATCTTGTGAGCTTAATTTTATTTCAATTTTCAATAAAATCTCAATATTGACAATATTTCACTCTTCTGCATTACATGTATTACATCTGCTACATACATGCATGCATGCATGAGGGAGTAGCATTGTGACAGAAATGTTGCCTACATGGCAAAAAATGCTAAAAATCCGAAATCAAAAAATAAGTTGCTTCTAATGAAACTTGCCTTAGATGAATCTGAAATCTTACCAGCAAATAAATAATAGAGGCTTGGGATCTGGAAATGTCAGTGTATTGGATGTTGCAAATATTATTCTTTAAGAACAATATATGTGGTCAGAAAATTCTTCAAGAATTATAAATTCACATTAATTAATTTTAAAAACTAAGTTATAATCTTAATCAAGGAAAATTGTTGCTTGAAATGTTAGAAGTAATCTCTAAGGTTTTCATCATATATAGTAGTTTAAACTGTATGTCCTCCAGTTTGATAGGATTTTCTCAAACAGCCTCCTATAAATATCACAGCCTATCTTATAAAACAGAGATTAAATAATACTAATAACACAATCCCATTATTAGAATTTGCATGTTTCAGCACCTAGGACAGTTCCTGGAAGATGTAAAAAGATGTATTTTACTTTAATTTTAATAAATAAATGGAAAATGACTTAATGAATGATTAAGTCTTATAAACTTATGTTAATATTTGAAGTGACTCATATTTTTATATGTAAGAGCATATGAGAAAGCATGATTACTAAAATCTTTATATGTTTATTTCTTTCCAGAGCCCAAATGCCCAAATGATCTATTTTTACCCAAATTTGCTTTTTAAATTTGAATTCTTGCCAGTGTAAGGCTCAATGCAGAAGATACATTCATTAGCAGTGGAAAATAGAAGACTACTATTCCACTATTGGTCACATACTTTTCCTAGGTCCATGAATAAAATTTCAGTATACCATAAAAGAATTGGACTGTCCATTTAAAACTCTGAAACGAAAATAAAACAAATTTACTTCTTTCTATATAGTTGGAAAAACTTCATCAATCTTTTCTTATATTTCTATGATGTTGCTTCCTTGAAAGTACCACCGCAGTAGCTTTCATGAAAGTGAAGTGCAATTTCATAAATAAAATGAAATATCATTTTCATTCTCCATCATTTCCATTTTCCATCATTTCCAGGATTTCAGAATAAAACTTTGAAACCATGGGAAAATCACTTCTGTCTTTCAGAGTCATAAAAGAAAATACTGATGTGAAAGAAAAGTACAAGTACAGTTTTCTGAGGCCTGTTGTTTTAGAATTTCAAACTTTATCAACTGTCTCAGGAAGCTGAGTGTTATGGTTTGAATGTGAGGTGTCCCACAAAAGCTCACATGTGACAATTCTGGAAGGCCAAGGTAAGATGATTGGGTTATGAAGGACTTTACCTAATCAGTGAGTTAATCCCCTTAACTGGAAACCATAGGCTAGTAGGGTGTAGCTGGAGAAGGGAGGGTCATAGGGGGTGCGCCTTGGGTGAGAAATAAGAGGTCTGATTGTCCATTTTCATCTTCACATAATTTCCAAAATTGAAACATATCAAAACATTGCAGAACACTTAATGGACTACTTTAAACAATAAAAAGTTTTAAAAAGCACATATGTTTGCAATCATAGACAGCTATCGAATTGTAGAATTGTTATATGCAGAAGAATCATATTCATAAAGAAATACGTTGAAAAGCAAAATGTATAAACACACCACTATGGTGTGTTTAATTCCCCAGATTTATAATTGGTTTTCTGAAATACTGTGCAGCTAACCCAAGTCTTTTGAAGAGATCAAAAGCCACGATAAGATATCACGATCACTACAAATGAAGTCTCCCACAGAGTCAGCATCTTCAGAAATTTTATCTTTCACAATGTAGACACCTTATCATTGACTGAGGAATTTTCAACACTTTTACACACACACACACACACACACACACACACAGTGCTTACATGCTGTTCTGATGCTGTGTTAATGCACTCCTGTGGAGTCAAATGCAAAAAAAAAAAAAGAACATAAAATTAATTAGAGGCCTCTAAATTTTTGTACAGTTTTTATATCCAGTTTTTGAAATTATGTGAAGATGAAATACATAACAGAATATTTTAAAATGTTGATAATTTAAAATAGTAGAGAAAGTTTTTAAATGAAAAAACAGAAGCAGAAATACTAAAAGTAAATTTTGACATATGAAAAAGCATATTACAGCTATACATTATGAGCAGTTTCTCTGAGAGCTAACTTTTTTTTAAGGAGAGAGGGACAGTAAGAGAGAGAATCAATTTTATTTAGTTTTTCATGTGGCTTTCATTGCTGCAAGACTTCGTTGTGTATATGGTGCTGGGATTCGAACTTGCGTACTTGCACATGCTGGGCAAGCCCCATAATTGCCTAGCCACCACTCCAGCACCACCCCCAGAGCTAACTTTTACAATCGTTAATGATATTTTGAAGTCTTGTGTCAGGAAAAAAAATGGTTGTTTTATTTTCTCTTTTAGTGCATGACTCTCATAGGAGAATATGTTTACATTCATTGTACACGTGACACTATTTTTAAATTCTCCCATGATGTGATATACGCAGACAGTAGCATTCCCTAATAAATCTTCCCATCCTTGTGTTGTTTGGGGTGCATGGAAATCCATTCATCCATTCTTCATACATTCAAATCCAACTTGGCAGAAACAATCCTGGTGAAGGATAGTAACACCAGAAGGTATCTTCTTAGCCTTCTAGGAACAGAATTATTTTCAAACCAGTAATTCTGCTGGCTTCTTCACTAACAATTATTTCAATTCAGGAAAGGATCTTGGAATTTCATCTTCTGGTAGGAATGCCAGTGCAGACACAGGATAGTTTTTAAAACTGAAGCTTTTGTTCTTTTCATCTCGTATTGCCTAGCCAATTCCTTCCCCAGAGTTTGGCCTTCTATTCCTCTTGTAGGTCCTTTTTGTTACAATTTTTTAATTTTATTTTCTTGGTAACCACTTCAGTTTTTGTCATTTTGGCTTTCATAATCTCAACAATTGGGATTTTAATCATTTGGGGTTGCCATTTGGGGATCTTAGACTTTGGATACTTCATTGTATAGGTTCCTGGTATTCAGAATCAAGCCTGCTGAGATTGTGATAAGCACCATTTCACTGTACTCTGTTGGTCAAAAAGGTCTCAAGGCAATCAAAGATTGAAATAATGGAGAGCTCCCCATTAGTTAGGAGGAACTGCAAAATCATACTGTGAGGAACATAAATACAAGGAAGAATGAAGAATTCCTACCCTGTTTGTAAGCAATCCACAGCAGCAGTATTATAAATTCTCCACATAATTTATGGAGTGAATATAAGTACTTTGAGTGGAATTTGTTTAATCAGCAGTGTGAAATAATCTACTCTGATGAACTTTCTGTAATGAATAATAAATAAATTAACAAATCTGGTTTTTCCACTTGATGAATGACTAAGAAAATAATCATCCCTGGCTTTTTGATGTTTGGACACATCGAACTATCTATTCAGCTATGTATCTCACCACAAAAGTGGGTTATTTATTATACACATTATTTATTTACCTGTCTTGAGAAATACAGTGTATATTTCACTGCTTGTCCATCAGTGCTTAATCTGAAAAACCAAACACATTCTGACTTCCCCATGTGACTACCAAGTCAGATCAAAATGGACTGAAAGTATAGAACAAGCAAGCATTAGAGAATTTCCTACCCTTCCACACATTCTCTGATAGACTTCAAATCGAAAAATTGTAAGAATTGGGCAAAACACAATTTTTAGTTGATGGGTTTCCTCTCTTTCTGAGTTGAAAGACTCTTAGAACAATGCTGAAAGGATGTTGAAAACTCTTACCACTTCCAAAGGCCACAAATTTCTCCATTTTTGCCACAATTATTGTGTGTCTGGGGCCTCTTCCTCCTTTTAAATCTCTTACACACACCTCTTATTGATTGAAAGTAAGCATCAGGCCTGAAGACAGGTGTTCTGAGTAATGAAGTTTCCAAGAAGCACTGCATGAGAAAGAGGAGAAATAGTGCTCAGTTGTCAAAACATCATCCCACTAGGTTTCAGCCCACTGAATACCATGATGTTTCTCATCTTGTTCACAATGGTCCCTTTCTCCCAACATCTGAGCTCAAGTAATGCCAATACTGACCATTTCAAATTCTAAGCTTACTCATCTGAACTATACAGTGCATTATTTTTCTCCCAGAGACAATTAGGATTTATATAAATGAGTCACCTCTTCTGTCTTCTTTATTAAAGAGAGAGAGAGAGAGAGAGAAGGACAGTGAAAGAGAGACAGAGACAAAAAGAAATCAATTTTTATTGAGTTTTTCACATGGCCTTCGTTGCTCTGACACTCAGTTGTGTATGTGGGTGCTGGGGTTTGAACCCGTGTACTTGCTCATGCAGGGCAAGCCCCATAACCCCTGCACCACCGCTCCACCCCTTTTATGTCTTCTTGACATAATTTTGACTCCTCCTGGTGACCATTAAGTTAGTTCAAGACCCAAACCATGGCGCTTATGACTACTTTGCTTCGGGACTAAGATCACAGAAAAGCACCTTGTTTTGGGACCCATAGGGCAACTGTGAGGCCACAGGAGTCTCCTGCATTCTAGTCAGGGTAAAGTGCAAAGCACTTCCACTCCTATCTGACTAATGCTGAGCACTCCCGAAGTACACGGGAAGCCACTTTACATACTGATTCTTAAGATACTTATGTTTTGCCTTAAACTAAACTAATTAATCTGCTTGCTTGCATCCTTTCTTTCTGACCTAAAACATTTTAGGAAATACTAATTTCAAGAAAATTCTCAGTTACCATCATTTTATTGTGAGTAATCATATGAAATCTTATTTTGGGGAAGAAAAGCCCATAAGACAGTAGGCAATTTGACAGAGCTGGACTCTGATAATTTCTAATTCCATCAACTCTACTTCAACAATATCTCTGGGTCTTGGAAATACATAATGAAAAGATAAAGACCCATAAGGAGAAATCTCTTGAAGTAGGAAGTACAGAAAATAAAAATGGCAGGAGCAAAGATAATTAGGCGGCAGGCCATCTGGAGGGGATTAAAGCAGACAGACTTCATTCACTGCTGGAAAAAACAATATGTTTTTATTGTCCCTGAAACTAAAAGGTAAGATGAGAACTATGTGAAAGTAACTTACTGAACATGTGACTCTGTGAGCAACGGAAAGCACTACCTTCACATTTTAGATTTCCCTTCCCTGAAGCCAGCACCTAGGTTGGTCTAGGTGCTTTGCTGTTAGGGTGAGCCAGGTCTTCATCCTTGAGAGCCAGAGCCCTGCATCCCTGTACTTCTTAAGCCTTGATTTCTGCACAATCTTATTTTCACCTCTGGGCATGGAAGTGAAGAGAACCATCAATGAGACCTCCCTTAATACCAAACATGTTTCTCTATGCTGCCTTTATGTAAGAATTTTAAGCCTTCATGATGATTAAGTTTGACTTCCTCTGTACATAATCGTTTGTTATCATTTATCTTCCAAATTCAAAGAAATTAACTTTTCCTAAATATATTACACGTACACAATGGATTTGTATTGGGTTGATTGCAGTGATGGTCCCCTCAGCATAGGTGGGACAGTCAGCTTCATTTCTCCATTATGGACTCAGTCAAAATAGAGACTCATTGATCATTCTTTTGATCAATGAGATGTGTGGGGTTATAGCAGAATACTGGCAGATAATAAACCCTGTGGTGTGCTTCTGAAGCTTCAAAATGAGATTCAATAGATTTCTATATTTACTTATCAAAATTTATTTATCAAAATAAATTTACTTGTCAAAATAGATAACAAACAGGAAAAAGCTTACCAGACTTGATGAAAGCTATTTTTTTTTTTTTGGTTTTGTAGAAGAACTCTACTTCACATATGCAAAAGTAATTTTAAAAATCTACTTTCTAGAAATTATCCAATGATTAAATGATATAAAACTTGTCAAGTCTGTTAAGATCAGAAAAGAGTGAGTAGGAGTTCTAGATAAGACTAAGAAAACACAGGAATGGCCGTGATTTGTTTGTGGGAAGCCTGATACTATAGCCAAGATGTCTTGCTTACAAGAGTTTCATATATCTTAATGAAACAAAGATTCAGGAAGTATCATAAAAAACTAGCAGGAAATAGTTGATCAACAGGTTCACAATGTGTCCCATCTACCATTATGGGTGTATATTAAAGGACCTGTGCAGGTGGTCATGTTCCTATTCCTCAACCAAATCCTCCACTCCTGAAAACATGAGCTACGTCAGTAACACTGTGAACAACTGGGATCTGGCCCTGGTGGCCTGGGTTATGGCTTTGGCAACCTGGGCTATGGCTCTGGTGGTCTGAGCTACAAGTGTGGCTATTTCTGGGCCAGGTATGGATGTGGCTGCTGCCACCAGCCTTGCTTTGAAAGATACTGATTCTAGAAATTTCCATTGACAAATTTCCAGAGCAACTCTACACACAGGTCTCTTCCATCTGGGCTTTGTGAATTTGCATCCACAATTCTTCATATAAATATTTCCTGTGTCTAGTCCAAAATGCCAACACCATCCTAAAGCATCCAAACTAAAAAATGTCTGCCTTTCTCAGCATCATTTTGCACAGTGAAATCTTCAGAAATACTTTACAAAATTTTTGAAAAATTTTGTATTGGATATTGTACTGTCCTTAATGTTTTTTTTTTAAATTTCTTTTTAAAGAGAGGGGAACAGTGAAAGAGAGAGAATCAACTTTATTTAGCTTTTCATCTGGCCCTCACTGTTCTGACACTTAGCTGTGAGGGACAGTGAAAGAAAGAGAGAAACAATTTTGTTTAGTATTTCATCTGATTTTCATTGCTCTAACAAATAAGTTTTATGTGAGCAAATTTAAAACTTACTTTGTCTTTTTGAAAATATGATTTTTTGCATTTAAATTTATTTATCCTCATTATGTGTGTGCATGTACATGTGTGAACTTGGTGAACTGGTAAGTAGGATGGGGAAGAAGAAAATTATGAAAGAAAAAAATTTGGAGCATTCTGAAGCAACTGTACTGTCAGAAAGATAAGGATCTGACATCAGTTCACACACACACACACACACACACACACACATAAATATACTTTCTTGTGCTGTCCTGCTGTGTAGTAAACCACTCTCAGGAGCAAAGGAAAGTCTTTACTTGTGGTTCGGAATAACACTTTCTGTGAGGAGATAGTTGTCTGACAATGTCTAGTTTTGAATGAGTGTTTTCTTTTTCATTTTATTTGTGAGAAATTTTACAACTTAGAATAAAAAATGAGTGTATTCCCATTTATATTTGAAATTTCAGTGCTATCAAAGGTTTTGCAAAAGACATACACATGTGGCCAAGTTTAAAGGAAGTTTTATTTGAAATTTTAGAAGCTTGCAAGATATATATGTACATATATAGCATCACATAATATGATAAATCATTTAACATCTTATTAATATTATTACATCAATATTTATCTATTGCAGTATTCCCTTTTATCCTCAAGTCCTTTTAGAAGTAACTTTGAATAATCTTCCTTGCAAAGTTTTTATCTCATTCTGTGAAGAATCATTGATCTCATGTAAAATGTTATTAAAAGTTAACAATCCATGACTCTAAAATATGACTAGCTTGTAATAGATAATAAATATTTATTGAATTACTTGAATTTAAATAAGAACTCCTTTTTTCTTTCTGGAAATAAAATTACACTCACCTGATATAAGCTATCTTTATAAATTGTATTGTATTTTCTTTTGGTACTGGGTATTGGACTCTGGGGTGCTTTACCATTGAGCTACATCCCAGCTTCCCACCCACAACCAACCCTTCCTTTGTTGTGTGTGTTATGATAAAGATAGAACATAGGGCTTTAGCCACACAAGGCAAGTAATCTGTCACCAAGCTTCTCCTCCAGCCTTATCTTTATAAACTTTGAACAAAATAGGTCAAAATTGCATTTTAGAACATGGCAAAATATATCAACTCAAAGATGTGTTGTGTCTGTTATTTTAATGATGAAGCAAATTTCACTCACTTAAACACTTTGTTTTACGTTTTGTTCATATAGTGTTCTACCTTTCACAATAGATCCAGAAAGGATCAGAAAAGGTTATCTCTACTACATTCAATACTCATCCTAAGGAGCATGCTGGAATACAGTCAAACCTAAGTAAGTAAAGCTTTGCCTTCTTAAAGCATCAGTTTTCTCAGATAAGAATTGAGACAGATCAAGACCAAGCCAAGCATTAGATGGGCCTGATTGAGTTATCAAGCAATTTGAACAGAGACTTGACTGCAGGAACAACAGAGCAACTGTGAAATAGAAGATATTTCCAGAAAATTAAGTATAGGAATATTGTGTATACCCTCAACTAAACTCCATCGGATTTGCAATCTGAGAATTGGCTGTAGACATATATAGTTACAAGAAATACCATGTAATTTGAAGTTCACAGATTGGTGAAATTTCACTTTTTTTTTCATAATTATAGATAAATTAGTTGTGTCTTTGTTTTGGCTAAAATAAATAATATCTCCCAAAAAACTCATGTGTTGAAACCTTGATCTCCAAAGTAGCACGTAAGTTCATATTCAACTAATAAAAGTAAGTCAGTCCATATTCAATTAATAAAAAAAAATCAAAAAGGGCTGGGGATGTATACCAGTGATAAAGCACACCTGGTTCAGTCCCTAGTACCTAAATAAATAAATAAATAAGGAAAAGAGGTATTTAATATTGATGACCACTGCTTTCAGGTAGATAAAACACCTGTTGAGGGAAGGGGTCAGGGTGCAGCAGAAACTGGTGCTTGGCATGGGAAGACTGAGTGGCTCTCTGGCCATGTTGAGAAGTTGAGCCACACTTCCTTGATTCTGTATGTTCCACTCCTCTACTCGAGAAAAGCCCACTAGCTTGGGAAGAAAAGAATTGTAACTGTTGACCTTTCTTTTCTTTCCTCTCTGATAAAGTGCAGATTTCAATCTCTTTTCTTTTCCTGAAAAATCATCAGCTTATAGGACACGGTAAAAAAGCACCTTGGTTATGAAGACACAGAACTACTATATAGTCCTGAACTTCCTCTCCATTGCTTTGGCAAGAACACCTATAGAATGGACAAATTATCAAAATCTATCTTATCCTTGATCACCAACTCCTTTAAACTTTGCTTTTTAAATAAAGAATTTTCTAGATGCTAACAAGAAATTCTAGTGTGGAATAAAGCAAACTGCTAATGAAAGTCAAATTATAAAAAAATTCAGCATGGTAACATGTATGAAAAGATGTATATTTTTAGCTAGTAATTAAAATCCTACTGCACTTCATTGAGGTAACAGTTGCACAAAGCAAAATGCAGTTATTGTCTGTCCAGTGCCTGTTTTTGAGTTTATCATTTTACTATTCATTTTTGGACATCAGTGAGAGATGTTCTTTTCTTTTGAATTTGTTCCTTATCTGTCCATTGCAGAAAGCATCCCAAAATATACTCGAAAATTATGTACAGATATATGCATGGAAGTATTCAAGAAGCATTCATATGCTGAATGAACCCTTCATTTCTTTTAGTTTCCTCTTTCCTTGTTCATTTCTTCTCACCCTTCTTTCCAAAAATATGACCTAGGAGCCTTTAAAGTGTCTATCTTAATTATCTATCTGTAAGTGGTTCTAAGTGACTTCAGAGGCAGGCATAGTGAACATATACGATATATTGCACATATATACTATGATATACATATATTATTTTATGCATATATATGTATACAGACACACACACACACACGCACACACACACACACTTTACCTGCCTCTAGGATCACTTGTATAGTTGGGTAGAAATGGGTGAATATGATGCAATAAAATTTTATATTTAACTTGAAAAAAAATAAATGTGAAGTGTCCCCTAAACTCTCCTATGTGACAGTCCATGAAAGCTGAGGTGAAATGATTGGTTTATAAGAGCCTTCACCCAATCAGTGAGTTAATCCCCCTATAGGGATTAACTGGCAATGGTAGGCAGATAAGGTATAGCTGGAGAAGGTGGGTCATTGAGGGTGTGCCTTTGGGTATATATTTTTGTATCTGGCATGAAGTCTCTCTCTGCTTTCTGAAGTGATGACTTGAATGCTTCCCTCTGCCACACTCCTTAGCAATGATGTTCAGCCTCTACTCAAGCCCCCCAAAATAGAGCCAGCTTTCTATAGACTAAGACCTCTGAAACTTTGAGCAGCCCTCAAATAAACTTTTCCTCCTAAAATCGTTCTTGTCAGGTTCATGTGTGACAACAACAAAAAAAGGGGACTACAACACAAGGTTCAGAGGTGGGGATTTTAGGCAATGATCAGATCCTGAGGGCTCTGACCTCATCAACAGACTAATCTATTTGCTGGACTAATTCATTGTTACATAACTGGACTAAAGTTGTGTATGGGGGCACATGCCTATAACCCTAGTGATTCAGGGAGATTAAGGCAGGAGAATCAAAAGTTTGAGGCCAACCTTGGCAACTTAGCGAGATCCTGTCTCAAAATTTTAAAAATAAATAAATGAAAAGGGTGTAACTGCAGATCAGCAGGGAAATACCACTGGGCTAAACTCCAGGTACTGTGAACAATAAAAAAATAATAAAGATGAGTGGACTACTGGGTGGTAATTGTAGTCAAGAGGTTGATGTCTGAAGGAGGTGGTTCCCTGTGTGTGCCCTTGGGACTATGTCCGTCTCTGGCTCCTCCTCATGACCTTCCACCATGCTGTTCTGCCTCATATCAGGCCCAGAGGAATGCAGTCCATGGACCGTGGATTGAGAGGTCTGAAACCATGAGCCCCAAATAAACTTTTCCTCCTTTAGTTGTTCTTGTCCGGTATTTTCCTCACAGTGATGAAAGCTGAGTAACACAGTATCCAATATCAATTTTTTGAGAATGATTCAGACCACTCCACTTCACATATACTTTTATTTTCATATAAAAACCAACTCCTATTGCACTGCTATTTTTCTTAGTATTAGTGTGAGTTCTTGAAAAGGTCTTGGTGACTTTACTGCTTTACATGTGACTTCTCTTCCTTCCTTCCTTTCTTTATTTGTTGTGGTACTGGGGATTGAACCCAAGGTCTCATGCATGTTAGCATACCTGCGGTCATGGCCCCCTCAAAGGAGCACGTGATCCAGTCCCTTCCTTTCTTTTCTCCTTTTGAGGTAAATACTCCTGATCCATCACATGCTCCCAACTTGGTTAGCTCCCTTTCCACAGACCCAAAGCATAGGGGCAATTGATAACAGAATGGACACAATCAGTGAGCAATAATAAACCTGTTCTCTTCGTAAGTTGAGTATCTTAGTGCTTTTGCTGCAGTGATGGAAGACTGATTTTCCCAGCAGCCCACATTCACAAGTCTGCACTATCCTGAGTCATTGCCTCCTGCTTATTCCAGCTTTCCTCCAATTTTGTGATGCCAAAATTTTCCTTTGAAGTTCCCCAAATGAATATGTTCACTTATCCTGCCTTTTTCCTTTTAAAAAAACCATGTGGCATTTGAAAATGAAACAAAATAATTTTACGCAATATAATCATTCCAGAAAAAAAAACCACAGTTGGCTTTAAATTTGATTTTCAAGAATTACATCATGCCCAAAAGTCCTTTACTCATTATCGTGCTCAAAAAGTCAATGTTAATAATGAGATTCAAATTGACCAACAAAGATTACAATCATTATGTGGGCACCAGATAATAGATTTTAATTTTAAATTAAGTAAAAAAACTATTTTCATGATTTTAACCCTATTTCTATAATACTTCATCAGTTACCAAATGCAAAGAGTGCATATTTGAAAAAATATGCAATATATATAACTACTAGGCAAATATTTTTACCTAATGGAATAAAATAACAGTTCATTTACCAATTCAAAAAAAAAAAAACCTTTAGTTTATTTTACCAAGTTACAAACTTTCCCAATGTCCTTCAACAATTTCTACCATCTCATGCTATAGGCAAAAAACCAGTAAAAAGATACAAAGGAAAAATAACAAATATCACAATTAAAATATTTTAAAATTATTGGCACATGGTGGATAAAAAATAAATAACAATTGAGTGACTAAAGGAGGCTGAGGGACCACTGTGAATTTCTATCAAGAGTCTTAAATAATCTAAATCAGCAGCATAGGGAAAGCCAGGTTTTTTTCATGTCTAGGTACTTATCACAGTTTCAGTGTTCAATGCAAAAAGAAGTACTAATGATGAAATTCACGGGGTCAGAGATAATCTGTATTCAGTATTCATAGAATCAAACTGGAAAATTCTTCCTTCCTTCTGAAATCTTCAGGCTCTATGTAGAAGGGTGTCATATTATTTATATAAATCTCGCTGTTAAGAAACACATTGAATGGTGCTCCAATACTAGGTGTCTTGCATTATATAAAGTTTATTTTAATAAACTTCATTACTATTTTTAAACCAAACCAAACAAGTTCATTTTCATACCTACTGAGCATTCCTATTCCCAGCTTATACCTGAATATTCCATCATTCAGGTACAAACTGAAAGATTGCATGGTATCTTGGACACTACTCTGCACACTTTTCATAAAATGGTCACTTAGGTATGTTTAAGTCTTCAATAATAGCAAATGAGACCCCTGGCTAAAAAAATAACTAAATAAGTACATGAGAGTAAAGGGCATGACACCCAAAATGAATTGGTATATTTTAAAAGAACATCTATAATATATGGAGGGATAAAAAGAAGCATATGATAGAAGCTTCTTACGAACAATAATTGATGTATTTTCTGGAAAGGTAGAAATAAAATATTCTAAGGGAAAGAGTTTAATGAAATACCACAAACATTTACATATAAGAGTAACTTACCACCATTATACTATTTTCCAAAATCTATAGTAATCTCATACTTGATTAGCATAATTCAGTTTCTCAATAAGACTTATTTCAAAATCACAAAATAAAATACACATAAACACACAAAAAGAACAGCTATAAAGTAATGGAAAAGACAGCAAAAAGAACACAGAATACCTATTTGTATGATTTACATTATATAATGTAATCAGATCATGTGTATTCAATTAACTAAATATATTATGAGACACAGCACTCAAAATAGACCAAGAATTTCACTTTAAAGGCCCATAAATTGATTCTGCGATCCTGACATAGGAGCAAAATTATCTGTCATGTGAGCTTGCTTTTGCAATAAATCAAAATATTCATGATGTTACCTGAGGCACATGAGTGAGATAATAGGACCGTGCACTTCTGTGGTTTCCCCACCCAGCACTGAGGGCGTATAAAAGGCTGCTGGCAAACAGTGACATCCAGACTCCAGACAGCTACGTCCTGGTCCTGATCTGAACGTCCACTCCTGACAACATGAGCTTCTATGGCAACTACTATGGTGGCCTGGGCTATGGCTATGGTGGCCTAGGCTGTGGCTATGGCTGTGGCTATGGCTGTGGCTATGGTGGCTATGGTGGTTATGGCTGTGGCTATGGTGGCTATGGAGGCTATGGTTGCGGATGCTACCGCCCTCTCTGCTATAGAAGATGCTGGTCCTGTGGATTCTACTGAGCAATTTCCCCTGCTGCTGAGCCCATTGGTTATAACCACTTGTCTCACTGGAATTGCCTCCAAGTTTCTTCACATTAGAAATGTTTAAATGTCTTCAACGTTACCAAATATATAGTGAACTATCAGAGGAAAATGATTGAAATCAGAATACTTGTTTTGATTCATCACTATCTCTTAGAGTGTGTGATAGTTCAGAGATAATTTTTTCCTTTGATAATTATATTTATAATGCTATATCAAATGTAATCAAACTTGACTCTCAAATTCTTTGTTAAAATACGTATTATGAAATAAACTCTATTTCATTGTAAATATTGCTTTGTTATGATTCTTTTAAATTATCTATATCCCTATTGCATGAATATGTGTGTGTTAGGATGTGATTAGCTGAGTGTGTTTTTATATACAAAAAGGAAAAAAAAGAGAGAGAGAGAGAACCAGAGCTCATTTTTGTTCATTAATGAACAGGGTAAAAATAATAGTTCTATCCAAGAGACATTAAATGTGTCTGTATATTTATGTTTAAATCTATCCTAACTTTTATAGTTGCTTAGGGCACCCACTCAAGTTTTGTTAATGGCTACCTCCTATGATAATAATTGCATTCTATTTCGGATCATTGAAAATTGTACATATTTATATTCTTTCTGTAACTTTTACAATAGGGTTTGGATTATATCAGCTACAGCTCTGCCTCTGTGAATGCTTCTCAAATTGTGAAAACATCCTCCCTAAACAATGACTACAGGATTTATCATATTGCAAATGTCTACACTAATGCCATTTTGAATTACCATCATGGCAGCCAAATAGCATTTCAAACTATGTTAATGTATTCTTCTATTCAGAAAAACACATGGGTTATGCATTGCAAGATAAACTTACCGAAACCATGAGTTATTGTCTCAGCATCAAATTACCATTACTTTATTGTCTTTTTCACCCAGAAGGCTGGTATCTCTTAAGGGTATGTGCCTACATATACTAAATTTCTTTAGAATCAAATTGCTTCCACTTTTGAATCATTTATGTTTCACTTTGGAAAAAACTGACAGTATTAAATGCAATGCAATGCTGATGGGGAAAGAAGTAAGGAATAAGAAACTGATATTCTGAAGGTGGAGAAGCTATTGAAAAGTGGAGTGAAATTCTAAGGTTCTGAATTCTAGGAGCCAAGCAAGGAGCTGGAATGACCAGCAGAGTTCTGATTTCATTATTAATTTATCTGGACCGGCAAACCATTGTTGGCATTTTAGTCATATTTTTTAGTCACCAAGACCAAATGACCCAATAAACACAAATTTAGCAGGGAAAACTTTACTTAAGGCTCATGGTTTCAGTGTTCTCTGTCCATAGATGGCTAGTTCCATTGCTCTGGGCTCACGATGAGACAGGACATCACAGGGGAAAAGAGTTCAGAAGGAAAGCAGAAGAAGACATGACCATTAGGAAGCAGTCAGAACAAGACCTCCACTTAGTATTAACAAAGTACATACCTAAATGTACATATCTTAAAGATTCAACTCCTCCAGCCTCACTCAACCTACCCACAGTTACCATCAAGTTAATCCCTAAAAGGGGATAATCACACATATTAGGTAAAACTCTCACAACAAAATCATTTCACTAACCTTCATGTATTCTCTCAGACATAAGTTTTGGGGGAACATCTATGTCTAAATCATAACAAATGGACACATAAAAATATAATCTCATAATAATATGCTAGAAGAATACTGACTTTAAAAGTCTGGCTTCTCCATGAGATATTTTAGAAATTCAGAACTTGCAAGTGTCTGTTTCCTAAGACACAAAGCAGATTCATTTCAACTGGAGACCAAAATGAATCTGTGCTTGTTTCCACATGATGAGAAAATCATCACTAGAATTGAGAAGAATCATCCCGAAGAGACAAAAAAATATCCCCTACAGGCTAGACCAAAACAGGCAAATGGATCATAACCAAAATTCACAACTGAATATTTCTTATTCTTTTTTGGTATTGGTTGTCAGATCTTCTCTGATAGGTTAAGGAAAGTGACAACAACACGCAGCACTCGGTGGTGAAATACAATATTTTCAGGATTCTCAAGTATTTTAATATAAATGTTGAGCTATTGGAATCCTACGGCAGTAAGCAAAATGGGCAGGAGATAATAAAAGCTAACCGAACCCCATCCACATATTGGAGCTTATACTAAAACTGAAAAATGAACAAAATTAAAAGTTTTTAATCAAATAAAAAATGTGGTAAAAATTTAACCAATTTACCTTCAGAAAAATAATGTGATATACATAATCTCAAATATATTTACTCAAGAATTATGAATTATTTTCATGTTTCAAGTTTTCTTTAAAGGGAGAGAAGGACAGTGAGAAGAGAGAGAGAGGGAGAGAAAATCAATTTTCTTTAGATTTTCATGTGGCTTTCATTGCTCTAATTCTTCAGTGTGTACTTGGTGCTGGCATTCAAATCCAGGTCTTTGCGCATGCCAGGAAAGTGTGGTACCATCAACCCACAGCTCCAGACCCTGGTCCAATTTCCAAAGAAATAAAACATTTCGATTACTTGTTTCTTTTCAGTTTTGCAACAGTAGAATTTTTGTCAATATCCTTTTGTCATTTCCAATATGAATAGTATGAAAAAGACACATTGTAATAAGAAGAAATACCCAGGCAATAATAAATTTCAACAAAAATGAGCTAAAATGATTGGAACATGGTTTATCGAAAAAAAGTATCAATTGTGACAGAGGTAACCGACCTATGAATTTCTCTTCAAAGTGTCAAGAAATATCAATGAGAACTATGGAGAAAAAGCAGGTTTTCACTATGTCTATGGACTTCTGACTGTTTTCAGTATTCAGTGATAATAGGGAGTAGAAATGACAGGTTGGTGAGGTTAGAAGAGACTTCGGTTCAACAAATATAAGATCAAAGTGGAAATTCCTTCCTTCCTTACAAAATCTACCAATACCTGCATTTATAGTGATTGAATGTAATTTAGAATTGTTCCTCAGTTTTGAGCTGTCTCCTCATATAGGACTACTTTATTTTATATAAGTTACATTTTTAAAATTTCATTAAATATTTATAGACAAATAAAAATATCTAGCCTTATTCCACCATATGACTTCTTCAGCTAAAAACTGAGGAAGAAAAGAAAGAAAATATGGCTCATTTTTTCCTTCTCATCTATCCATAGCCTTTCAAGGGACATGTCATTTCTGAACCAGCAAAGCATTTCTGAAAGAGCACACGTGGCAGCTTTTAAAAACACAGTTAGAATGAAGAATGGAGCAGGCAACTTTACCATCTGGTGTTTTACACTTGCATCTATAGCCTTCACATTAGATGATGAAGGGAACCATGGAACAAATATAGTTTCTAACTGTACAATTGGGATGAGTTTCCTAGAGAGTTTGAAATTAAAGTATGAATATATTTCACAAGAATAAAAAAAAAGGTGAGAAAGAGAGAGAGAGAGAGAGACATAGGGAGAGAAAGGAAGGAAGAGAGTGTGGGGAAGGAGGGAGGAAGGAAGGAGAGAAGAAAAGGAAAAACATCTTGCTCCTCTGTTAAAGAGTTCAAACAATACAAAAGAACAACAAAAAAGGATAGACTTATTTTCATAATTCACAAAGCACCATGTAATTAGATGCTCTGTATTCAATCAATGAAATATAAAATGAAACAGCATATTCAAAATAGGGAAGAAATTTCATTTTAAAGGTCCATAAATTGATTCTGCAATTCTGACATAAGAACAAAAGTAATCTCAGTGATGCGGACTTGTTTTTGCAATAAATCAAGATATTCATGGTATTGTCAAAGGCACGCGAGTGAGATAATAGTACCATACACTCCTGTGGTTTCCTCACCCAGCAACAAGGGTGTATAAAAGGCAACTGGCAGACAGTGACTTTCAGACTCCAGACCTCGACATCCTGATCCTGAACTCTCTGTCCACTCCTGACAGCATGAGTTGCTATGGCAACTACTATGGCAGCCTGGGCTATGGCTACGGTGGCCTAGGCTGTGGCTATGGTGGCTATGGAGGCTATGGTGGCTATGGTGGCTATGGGTATGGTGGCTATGGTGGCTATGGCTGTGGATGCTACCGCCCACTCTGCTATAAAAGATGCTGGTCCTGTGGCTTCTACTGAGGAATTTCCACAGCTGCTGAGCCTATTTCTGCAACCACCTTTCCACTGGAATCTTCTCCAAGCTTTTTCACATGAGAAATGTTTAAATGTCTTCAACATTACCAAATATGTATGGAACTATCAGAAAAAAGTGAATGAAATCAGAATACCAGTTTTCATTGATCATTATCTCTTGAATTCTGTGATACTTTGGAGAAATGTATTTCCCTTGATGATTATCTTTGTAATTCTATATAAAAAGTAATCAAACTTCACTTTCAACTTCTGTATTAAAAATATATGAAATAAACTATTTTTTGGAAATATTACTTTATTACAATTCTTTTAAATTGTCTCCCTCTGTGTTGTTGTATGTATATGTGTATATTTGGATGTGATTAACCCTGTACAAGTTTGTTTAAAAAAGTGGGAGAGAGTGAGAGAGGAGGGAGAGAAAACCAGTTCTATTTGTGTTCATTAATGAACAGTGTACAAATAATAATTCTTTCTAATAGATTATTTTAAATGTATCTTTATTTTATGTTTAAATCCACCCTAATTTCTATGTTTGCTTATGACTCCCATTTAAGTTTATCATAGTTGCATAAGGCTGGTATTTATCAAGGACATGTGCCTACATATACTAATTTTCTCTGGAATCAAATTGTTTCCACTTTTGAGACAGCTATGTTTCACTTGGGAAAAAACTGACAGCATTAAATGCAATGCAATGCTGATGGGGAAAGTAAGGAATGAGAAACTGATATTCTGAAGATGAAGAAACTATTGAAAAGTGTAGTGAAGGGTCTGGAGCAGTAGCTCGGTGGTTACGGCACTTGCTTAGCATGCGGAAGTACACAGGTTCAAACCCCAGCACCCATGTACACAACTAAGTGTCAGAGCAATGAAAGCCATGTGAAAAACTCAACAAAAAATTGATTATCTAGCTCTCTCTCTCTCTCTCTCTCTCACGATCCTTCTCTCTCTAAAACACAACACAATAATAAAAAAAAAAACAGAAAAGTGGAGTGAAATTCTAAGGTTCTGGTTCCAGGAGCCAAGCAAGGAGCTGGTATGACACAGAGTAACCAGGAGAAATCTGATTTCATTATTAATTTATCAGAACCTACAAACCATTGTTGGCATTTTGGTCAGCTTTTTAATCACCAAGACCAAATGATCCAATAAACACAGATTTATAAGAGGAAAATTTAACTTAAGGCTCATTGTTTCAGTGGTCTCTGTCCATGGATGGCTAGCTCCATTGCTCTGGGCTCAGGATGAGACAGAACATCAGGGCAGAAGAGAGTTCAGAAGGAAAGAAGAAGAGGACATGGCCACTAGGAAGCATTCAGAGAGAACAAGACCCCCACTTACTATTAACAAAGTACATAACCAATAGGTACAAGTCCCAAACATTCAACTCCTCTAACCTCACTCAACCTACCCACAATTACCATTGAGTTAATCTTTATCAGGTGATTATCAAACAGATTAGGTTAAAACTCTCACAATCCAATCATTTCATTAAGCCTTCTGTGCCGTCTCACATATGAAGTTTTGGGGGACATCTATGTCTAAATCATAACAAATGGACACATACAAATATGATCTCATAACAATGTGCTGGAAGAATACTGACTTTAAAAGTCTGGCTACTCCGTGAGATACTTTAGAAATTCAGAAGTTGCAAGTGTCTGTTTCTTAAGACACAAAGTAGAATCATTTGAATTGGAGACTAAAAAACTTGTGTTTGTATCCACATCATGAGAAAATCATCACTAGAATTGAGAAGAATCACCCTGAATAGAGACAAAAAATATCCCCTATAAGCTAGACCAAAACAGGCAAATTGACCATAATCAAAATTCAGAACTTAATTTGTTTTTTCTTTGTTGTAATTGGCTGAATCAGATCTTCTTTAATAGCCTAAGGACAACAACAGCAGCACACAGCAATCTGTGGTGAAATACAATACTGTTCTGGATTCTCGAGTATTTTAATAGAAAATGTTTGGAACCCTATGGCAGTAAGCAAAATAGGTAGGAGATAATAAAAGCTAAGCAAACATCAGCCACATATTGGAGCTTGTATTACATGAAACAAAAATCCCATTTTAAAAAATCAAATGACTAATGTAAAAATTTAACCAATTTAGCTTCAGAAAAATAATGCGATATGCACACTATTAAAAATACTACTCAAGAAATATAGCATGTCCAAGATCAATAGAAAGAAAACTTACTGTTTTATTTTTTCTTTTTCAACAGTAGAATTTTTGAAAAATGTCCTTTTGTCATTTTTTTGCACACATGGTAAAGACAAGACACCTTGTAATAAGAAGAAATATCCAGACAATAATAAATTTCAACAAAAATGCCTTCAAATGATTGGGCCATGGTTCATCAAAAAGAAGTATCAGTTGTGAAAGATTGTAACAGATCTGTGAATTTCTCTTCGAAGTATGAAGTGATCTCAGTGAGAACCATGGGAAAAAGTAGGTTTTCACCATGTCTATGGACTTATGACTGGTTTCAGGATTCAACAGTAGCAGGGAGTAGAAATGTTAGGATTGGTGAGGTCAGAGGAGACCTGGGTTCAGCAAGTGGAAAATTGAAGTGGAAACAACTCCTTCCTTCCTTACAAAATCCACTAATATCTACATTTAGAGTGATCGATTAAAATTTAGAATTGTTCCTCAATATTTGACCTGTCCTCTCATATAGGTCTAATTTATTTTACATAAATTACACTTTAAAAATTTCATTAAGTATTTAAAAACAAATAAACATCTAGCCTTATTCCCATCTTATGTCTTCTTCAGCTAAAATTGAGAAAGAAAAGAAAGAACGCATGGCTCATCTGTTCCTTCTGATCTATCCATAGTCTTTCAAGGGACATGTCATTCCTGTACCAGCAAAACATTTATTTGAAAGAGCAAATGTGACAGTTTTGAAAAACACAGAGTTCAGAATGGAGCAGGCAGCATTACCTTGTGGTGTTTTACACTTGCATCTATAACCTTCACACGAGATAATGAAGGGAACCATGGAGCAAATACTGTTTGTAATTGTACAATTGGGATGAGTTTCCTAGAGAACTTGAAACTAAAGTAAAAATTTATTT